>PVKS010000907.1:0-162647 GCA_004027875.1 Aplodontia rufa
GGAAGGGAAAGTGGGGAGGAAGTATAGGGAGGGATCTAGGGGGTAATTCTGGTTTATAAATATGTACATATATTGTTATTTTGGATACATTTTTGATTGTAGAACAACTAAATTTCTTAATAAAAATTTATGTAAATGGAATAATTTTTCTAATTTTTTTTTCAGTATGGAGTGTAAGAAAATGATTGATTTATACATGTTGATCATGTATTCTCCTACTTTCTAATGTGTCACTCTACAAGTCTTCTGGTAGAGATTTTTTGGGGTCTTCTAAATATAGTAGGCTTCCAGGCAGTGAAGCCATGCTGCCAGCCTATTGGTCCCTGCAGAGAAGTGGCAGTGGAGTGATTGAGCCACTGAGGGACAGAGCGGTGGAACCACAGAGTAGTAGCCCATGTTTATTCAAGTACGGCAGCAAGCATAGCTTGCGGCTGTATGGAGCCTACCATGCCTGTGTATTAGGCCTGAGGCACTGTGCCAGCCAGTACCCAGGGGAGTCAAGGTGGGCCAACTACTCCAGCCTCATCGTTCGACGACCAGGCCTAAACGCCATTCAGTCACCTGCTACTGGATCCCACTTCATGTATTGCTGTAGCTCCAGACCTCCCCCACAGTGAGAATGCACAATTCACTGACATAAACCTTCCATTTCCCTGAGAAGCAGGAGAAAAAGAAGGCAAGGCAAACCTGAATGAAAGTTGGGTCATGAGATTTGACCAATGGTGTTAATGGGTTTCCAAACCCTAATTAGCATAAATTTGGCCCATAGTGTTAGTTTCTCAAACCCGAATTTGTATAAGTTTGGACAAATAGCAGTGACCCAAGTGCTACATAAATCCCTAGCTGAACACACTCAGGCAGAGAAAGGCTGCTATTCAGGTCACCTCTTGCACTAGAAGAGTTCTGTTCCTGTTCCTTCAATAAATTGTGCATCCATTCACTTATCCTGGTCTGTGGGTTGCATTCATTGAATTCATAAGACAAGACACCAGAAGGAGGAAGAAATTGCTAGTGAGCTCCTGAGGTCTGCTGTAACACTGGAGAGCACTGCCCATCATTGAGACATGTAACACTTCTCTGGTAGCAGAGGTCTAGGTCTACACCTCACCCAGACCCCATCAGCTGGCAGAGGCAGAGGAAACTCCAGTCTCAAAAGACAGTGGAAGAAAGCAACTGACTTCGTCTCAAAACTTCTGTTTCAATAGAATCATGTCATCAGCATGCAGATAATTTGACTTCTTTTTTCTACTTGTATCCCTTTCAATTCTTTCTTTTGTATGATTTCTCTGGCTATCTTTCTTTGATGGTTAGAGATTGCTCTGTTCTCACAGTGTTGGCCAGGAGTTTGAGAACTAAAGATTTCCCCAATCCCACAAGAGCAGCCCTCAAGCAATTTTTGATGAAATTGACATATAAGTATCTTAGCTCCTAGTTTCCTAGGTTTGATAATGCAGAAGCACATATTCCATATGGTCCCAGCACCTCCCAGAGGGACAAAGCTCCAGATAGCCATGAGGGTAATTCACTTGTTGTACCATGTATGGATGGTTTTCCCTCCCTATCTCAGTTTCCATTCTTCTAATGGTATGGCCTGGAATCACCACTACTCAAATCTCTGTCTCAAGCTTTGCCTCTGAGGAGATCTCATTTAAAATAATAGGTATTTCTATAAACATTTAATGTAGAGGTCATCATGAAATACAGATGCCAACAACAATCACATGAAATTCTCTTCAATTCATCTCACACCCTCCTCACAATACTAGAGTTGAAGAGTCTTCTTTGCCTCAAGGTATTTCTTTTATGGTCAGGGTAGATTCTGTTGTAAGAATATGAAATAAGATAAGGAACTGAACTAGGGAGAATTTGTTGGTTATTTATAATGTGCTTAACATTGTGCTAATAATGTCTATAGAGGACATTATTAGACTAAGGCAAGTTCCTTGCACTTCAGTCAAAGAAACAGGACATAAGAAATAAGTAGCAGTCAACCTGTAACCCATGCCATTTGACAGAGTGGCACCTGTTAACACTTGGTCATGTGTCACAAAGCCTGCTGATATCCTGCCCAGGTCCCCTTGGCCAAATGGAATTTTTATGACCCTCTGAGTTGTTAGTATATAACTCACAGATGTCTTTCCACAGAATTGCTCTTAGTCAAACATTCATCTGAGGGGCTATCTCACACTGCATCAGCCCCACTTTCAGACAGACCTCATCAGTGACTGTCTGGTCTGGGGATACAGAATGATAGTCCTTTCTCTGAAATGGGACCAAGTCAGCAATGTGACTTGTTCTCCACAGCTTTCCCTCAGGACCAGCCTGAAGCCAGGCTCAAGCTAAGAACACATACTTCCTTAGTTGTTCTCTATCTCCTATCCTGTCTCCCTTTCCCCTCTTCTTCTGACAGTTCTTTCCCCAGGAAGCATTGAGTCTCAAACCAGGCCCTGAGGAAACCTGACCTAATAAACTGGACATCAGAATCATCTGGAGTTTTATAAAATGATCTACAGCTATATTTAACCACCTAGACTTACTGAACCAGAGAATCTATAGCTGTTCAGTGGGGGGAGGGAGGACCAGAAAACATGTAAATTTTAAAGCCTAACAGGTATTTCTATTGTGCCGATTTATCCTTTCACTTTTTATTTTGAAAATTTCAAATTTATAGAAATAATGAAAGACTAATGTAATGATGAACACCTACATATTTTTCACCCAGATGCAGCAATTATCAACATTTTGCCCCATTTTCTTCTCTTTCTTCCCCCATGTCAAAAATAATTTGCAAATGAAATGCAGACATCATGACACTTCATTCTTCAATAGTTTGCATGTATTATCCCAGAATAAAGACATTCTCCTATATCACCCCAGTACTATAATCACCCCTAAGGAAATTAATATCAATTTCTTAATAACAACAGAGTGTGTAGTCTGTATCTAAGATGCACCCTCCTTTTCAGGCCAAGGATTGAGGTTTTCTCACCTGTAGATGCAACAGAAGTTTGGAGAAGGGAAAAATATATATAGGTTGGATAGAAAGGAGAAGTCTTCAGTGAAGAACTAGAGTTTGAATTGTATTGTGAAGGACTGATATTCAGGAAGGAAGGAGATGATGCTTAAGAGAAGCAGGAGAATAAACACAGAAAAAAGTTGACATGGCCTTTGGTGAAAGGTAGTAACTGGGTAGAGCTGGCAGACTGGGATAGAGCTATATTTTGATTTTGTTTTATTTATTTATTTATTCATTTTGGAACCCAGGATTGAACTCGGGCCTTAAGACTAAGCCACATCTCCAGGCCTTTTTTTTTTTTTTAAGAGAGAGAGAGAAAGAGAGAGAGACAATGAGAGGAGAGAGGGAGGGAGAAAGAGAGAATCAACTTTATTTCATTTCATTTGACTTTTGATGCTTGGATGCTTCTCCATGCATGTGGTTCTGGGGTTCAAACCTTCATCCTTTCACATTCCCGGCAAGCACCATAATGGTGGAGCCATCTCTCCAGCCCCCTAGTCCGTTTTATATTTTATTTTGTGACAGGGTCTTGCTAAATTGCTTAGGGCCTCCCTAAGTTGTTGAGGCTGGCTTTGAACTTGCAATCTTCTGAGTCCCTGGAATTACCAGTGTGTGCTACCGTGCCCAACTATAGGCTACACTTTGGAGCAGAGATTAAAACTGGATAGGACATGTGGAATTGCCTTGCAGACAGGTTGGCAATTTAAACTATTAAAGAAACAGTATCCACATTCTAAGAAAATTTAAATGTGACTGCATTTATAAGAGCTGCATCAGGATTTTGGAATACATTTGGGTGAAAATCAGAAACAATGTTTAAGGTTTTAGGGGCAGAATTAAGTTGGTGAATTAATAATTTATGGAAATATATTTGTGTACATGTTTATTCTACACTTTCTAAATATATGTCATGTATAAGGTGCCCAGAAATAGAAGCTTTGAAAGAAAATTAAACAAGATCCCTGCTGTCATGAAACCTCGGGTTTGTATTGTTTTGTTTTGAGACAGGGTCTTGCTCAATTTCCCAGACTGACCTTGAACTTGGGATCCTTCTACTTAAACCTCTCAAGTGGTGGGATTAAAGGCATGTACCAACATGCCTGACTGGAACCTAGGCTTTTGTGTGAGTATGCATGTCATTTGGGAGTGGGCAGGAATAATTCAATAGTCAAAAATTTAATAAATAAGTGAACAAGGAAAGATTATATTGCTGGTGGTATGGTTCTGATAAAATAAAAGAAGTAGATTTCATAATGATTGCAATTTATTTTAGATTGGTTATTCAGGAAAAGTAACATTTAAAGCACTGCTATCCCAGAGCCAGATGCCAGCTTCAAAGAACAGATTGTTAAAATTTGCTCAAGTTTGTAAGCTGTGTGACATCACATTGGTAACTTTAAATAGTCCATGGCATTGTATTTACACAAATTGGCAAATGCTACAAATCATGGCTTTCTTTTCCCAGAGAGCTGCTTGTTAAACATTTACCCCCACACCGATGCATTTAATGCAAACCTAAGTGATAGGAAGTAAGCAATATGAAAGTCTAGGAGAGAATATTCCAGGCAGCTGGTGTATCACCCTACAATGTAAAATAAGCCTGGCAAGTTTAAGAAATATGAAAAAGACTGGAGTTTGGTGACACAAGAGAGAGGTACAGGGTAAGACAGAGTTTGGTGGGAACTTGATCATCTGGAGCCATGTAAGCCTGTCATTGGACATTGGATTTTTTAGTTAAATGTGATGGAAGTCATTGGAAGATCTTTAGAGCAGCATGATTTGAATAATGCTTTTAAAGGATTGCTACAGTTATTAGAGAATGGATTGGGGGAAGAAAAGAGTAACAGAAGAACTGAGCTCAGAGTTCAGTGCTTATGAAGCAATGTAGGTAAAATTATTTGCTGCAGCACAGTGTAATGGTGAAATAGTGGAAACAGACTCAATAGCTATCAGTAGGAAAGTGAATTAATAATAGTATTTCCTACTGGTCAATCATTGCTTAAAGAATAAAGACACTTAACTTACTGTTAACAAGCTATTTCCACTATCTATTAGTGAATAAAAAAGTCATTGATATGAACCAGAATCCAAAGGATGCTATTTTTTGTGAAAGAATGAGTAAACAAATTATACTTTCAAAATATTTGCATATGTGTACATTTCAAATTATCTAATAGGAATTATAGGAAATGTATGGATCAAACCATAATCAACTGCTATATTTTAGGTCAAAATGATAAAAAAAAACTTGACAATTTCATAGTATTTGGCCTAAAAGTTGCTTTTTTTACTTGATATTTACTTATCAAAGAAAAAATAGGTTATAGTATTATGAGGTATGCTTTTAACTGTGTGACCTTTCATGCTTTATTAAGCCATGAGGAAAAGTTATTAACTAATTTTAAATTAGAGATAGATAGATATGTAGAACAAAAGAGAGAGGGAAGACGTTTGCAGAAGTCTGAGGAAAATTTATGTAGCTGAAACTACAGCAGTAAGAGATGAAGAGAACATGGAGTTGAGGTAAGTTTTTGAGGTAGAATTAATAGATCTTGCCATTAGATTTTATGTTCATGGGAATACAATTAAGGAAAAAAGGAAGCAAGGAAAGTATATCTTCCATTCTTGATTTAGCAATAAACATAGTTGCTTGATTGAACAACTAAGTCAATGGTTTTCCCCTTTGTTAAGATAAGCCCAGCATGGTGGCACACTCCAATAATCCAGGTGATTCCGGAGGCTAAGGCAGGAGGATCACAAGTTCAAAGCCAGCCTCAGCAACTTAGCAAGGCCCTAAGCAACTTAGCATGACCGTGTCTCAAACTAAAAAATAAAAATGGGCTTTGTATGTGGCTCAGTGGCAAAGCACTCCTGGGTTCAATCCCTGATACAAAAAAATCACAAAAACAAAAACCATTTGTTAAGATAAAAAGGAAGAGGGGCTGGATCGGTGGCTCAGCAGTTTCAGCACTTGCCTGGCATGCGCAAGTACACAAGTTCAAATCCCAACACCACATATACAACTAAGTGTAAGAGCAACTAAGGCCATGTGAAAAAATAAATAAAGTTGTTTCTCTCTTTTTCTCTCTGTCTCACTGTCCCTCTCTCTTTAAAAAAAAAAAAAAAGATAAAAAGGAAGAGAAAAAGAGCAAGTTGGTAGGGGAAATCAAGATGCTAAGAATTGTTACCTTCAAGAAGTCTGTTAGTCAGCTTTTTCATTGCTGCAACCAAAGGATACAACAAGAACAATTTTAGGAGGAAACGTTTATTTAGGGGCTCACAGTTTCAGAGTTTTCAGTCCATGGAAAACTGGCTGCATTCTGCTGGGCTTGAGGTGAGGTTGATAATCATGGTGGAAAAGTGGGGCAGAGGGAAGTAGCTTACACGATGGTCAGGAAGCAGAGAGAGAGAGAGTTACATTCACCAGGTACAAAATATATACCCTGGGGGCCGAAGCAGTGACTCAGTGGTTACAGCGCTTACCTCGCATGCACGAGAACACGAGTTCGAACCCCAGCACCACGTACACAGCAAAGTGTCAGAAGAATGAAAGTCACATGAAAAACTTAATAAAAGTTCCTTCTCTCTTTCTCTCTCTCTCACTGTCCTCTCTTTCTTAAAACAATATATATATATATATATATATATATATATATATATACCCTGTAGGCATGTCCCCACTATCCCACCTCCTCCTGCCACACCCTACCAGCCTACAGTTACCACCCTAGTTACCACCCAATTAATCCCTATGAGGGAATTAATTCACTGATTGAGTTTAGACTCTCGTAATCCAATCATTTCACCTCTGAGCATTGTTTTTGTATTGTTTCACATATTGAGCTTTTAGGGGACACCTTTCATCCAAAACATAGCCGTTAGGTACCCAAGTGGGTATGCCAATTAAAAACTTTAAAAAATCTGGGGTTTGGGAGAGAGTTCAGGGCTTTGTACTACAGAGTCAGGTATCATCCCAATTGTAAGAAGGGAAAGGAAAATATTTTAATAGGGATTTTGGCAACTGTCGAAGTTCTTTCTTTATCCTGTCTCCTAAAACATCACAGAGGTTGCACAAAAGAGAAATCAAACAGGACGCTGGGGACAAATGAGTGAACCAAGAACATTTGAACAAGTTTTGTGCATTTAAATGGCCTGGTGCCTACGTATCATATATTATTCAGGCCATGTGAGCCCACAAATGTCATCTAGAAAGTTGAGAGGAAAGACTTTCAAGGGCGACACCATCAGACTGGTGCCAAAAGCAGCTCTCCATCCACGCGTACAAGGTCGTTCTGAATCCCAAAAGCCGAACATCCCCCTGCTGCACCGGTGGGAGGCGCGTAGGCACAAAGTAAGTTCAAATAGGGGCAAAACTGAAATGATTCTATTTTCCCCCTAAAACTAGCGAATTCAACCATAAAAAATAACTCAAAGAGAAAATAGAGCTCAGTTATTGAAGATGGCAATGCACTGACCTGGTCATCTATAGGACAGGGAATAAAAGTGTAGGTGACAAAAACAAGATAAATGGAACCATGATCAAAATAAAAAGCTTTTGTGAGATCTAATGATTGGGATTCTCTGCCTGGGATTCAGGCTCAGTACTCAGCAGGGTTTGAAGTGAGTTTGGCAGTGGGGAAAGAAGCAGATTCTCTGTGGGTTTGCAGAAGAAGCATGAAAACCCAGGCTCTGAACACACTGAGCATGCGCCTCTTTTGAGAAGATGCTCCCGGGGCACTGCTGGCGAGTGTTGAGCTGTTAGCCTTGCCTCCTCACTCAGTTCTAAAAATGGATAATTAACTTCTATCACTCTAATGAAATTCCCCCTGTCATTTACACTGCAGAGATTGTTCATGAGCCTCCTGGAGACCAGGAGAAGTACAGACCTAGGCAAGAGTTCAACTATGCAGCATAGGACAAAATGCAGATGAGCAACCAAGGAATGATTCTGAGCCCTGAGGGCAACTTAGGAGAAAAATTCAGCACTAAATATAGACAACACTAGATCAAAATGGTTCACATTCCTTAGATCCACAGCTGTCCCCACTGAACAAAATTCACCAGATAATTGCCAAATGTGTACTTCATTTGGTGTTATGAACATCTGGTCTCAGTTCACCCTGGAGAGAGAAATACACATAAATTGGCAGGTTAATAGCTCTCTTGTCTACTCAGGAATCTTTCAGAAAAAGAGGATGTGACTATGTATAAATTCATACGTTGTTCTTATCCTCACTGCTGCTATTATTGGATCCATGACTGACAAGGAACAAAGATGGTATAAAACATTTGCAAAATGTGAAATATACATATATGTATTAATGTACATTTGTGGGTTTTTATGAAAACTGAAAGCTTGGTGCATTGAAAGCTACAAACACTCTTAAAGCAAAAGGAAGAGATTAATTTGTATTCCCTTTTCGAGTGTGAAGAGATTATCAGTGCCTTTAGGAGTCCCTTAGTACTCTTGGGTTGGTCAGCATTGACCAGTGGGATAGTGTAGGCTCTGCATAGTCTAATTTTGCACTGTTTTAGCTTCTTAACTCTTTCAAATAAGGAGAACTTGCCACTGACCCTTGCAGGGGGTTCGTAAGAAAACTATGGGTCCTCAAAGAGATACCAAGAAATGTACATTCATATTATAAACTTAAGACAGGAGCAAAGGGTAGGTGGGGAGAAATGAATTAAGGGAGCAATCATGACAATGAAATGCATTATTACCTAGTTATTCATGCACTCTTGGCTTTCAGTTGAACTTTTCACACCAGAAGTGGGGAAACTCATCAACTTTTCCTCTCTGTATGACTTCTTCTATCTTCTCTCCTGTCTCACCTAATTGTTATGCTCTCAACGCGGATAGACATTGTTCTCATTTCAACTTTCTCTACATAGCTGAGGTGCCCTTATCTGACTCTGAAACCCATTTTCACCTCTTCCAGCATAACCTGCCTTTAGTTTCTACAGCATTTCCTTAAGTGCACATGAATGGGGAAATTCCCTGGTTCCCTCTGTGATGTGAGGAGCCCAGCCTCTCTTCTCGCCTTCTCGCACTAGTAAGAACTTCTCAGTTTCTCCTGCTTTCTTCAAATGCCTCTCCTTCCCAATACTTGGAAGAAAACTAAAGTGCCCAAAGGTGTTGGTGATAGCTATGACCTTGGAAAAACCCTGAAGAAAATTGAACTCCACCAGAGAGTGAAGATCTCCTTGCAAAAACTGCCACAAATATTTCCAACTCTTTCTGCATACTGAAGAAAATGCAGAGAAGGAGAAACTTTGGGGATGCATCCAATCTCTGAATATTTCATGATATATAGAATAAACTTCTGGAAGGCTAAATAAACTTTGTAATTATTACCCAGGATTTTTGCATTATGTAGGTAAGCTCCTCTCTCCTATGAAACAATTCATTTGCATGCTTCCTGAGCCACCTTGGGAATTGAAGACCTTTAGAAGACTAAGCTAACTCAGGCCCTGGACATCAGCTCTCTGGTTTAACAATCCTTTATTTGCAGGCTGTATTGACATCACTCGTATGTGACAAATTTACAAAGGAAGAGACACAGCCTAGCACATGAAATATAAGATGATTCCATGTCTTAAGTACTTAAAGCCTATTACCAAAATAGGTGTGCAATGTTGCCGTTATAAATATCGTCCTTAACGCCTTTTGATTCTTTTTACTCTGAAGTGTTCAACCTATTATGGAACAAAGAAAGGCCGCCTTTTAAATCTCGCTCACTTCGGCTTCCTCAGAGATGGATGTGCCCCCTCTGAGCTCAGCTTCACATAATAGCGCGGCAGTGCACTGCTGTAAATCTGTTTTACATCAGCTTTTATGTGAGCCAGGCCTGGGATGGGCTTCATTATCCTTTTTTTTTTTTTTTTTTTTTTTTTTTTTTTTTTTTTTTTTTTTTTTGTTAAAAAAAACAGTCTCCAGCTAACGCAGATTATCTGCTTTGTAAATTGCGTGAATTCACTTTCCTTGAAAAAAACTCTTGCAAAGCCTAGGACCCCCCAGTCTTTTCTCTGGCGTGATGACAGGAGCCATCAGCTTCTGGAGGTTCCCTTCCCAGGTTGTCTTCTAGGCTCTGTGCTCCCCTTGCTGTAGTCAGGTCTCGGACCCACACTGCTTTGTTCTGGCGCGGGTTTTACATGCTCCCTAAATGATACTAATACCGGGGGGAAGTGAACACGTCCACATCTCAAGTCCACCATGAGGTCCGCACACAAACATACTAAAAATGTTTCAATTTTTTTTTTAAAGTTGCTATTAGGAGTTATGATTCTTCACTAGGATCACATTTGTTTCTTGAGCTGTACCTAGTCACATACAGCGCTTTAACTACCAGTTAAATGATCAAAATTATATTTTAATCAATGGCAATTTAATTAAACTTAAGAGTAGGATGATGGAAAGAGCAATGGAAGGAGAATTAGATTTGGGCTTGCTGGCCATGCGATTGGTTCAGGTCAGTTTTCTGAGTGGCAGCTCCATAATTTCTAAAATGAGAAGTTCTTATTAGATAATTTGAAAGGATTACTTTTGCTTCTAAAATTCTCTGGGACTATAGTTTTCTGATCAGTGGGTGCTTATTCCATAAGAAAGGAACTCCAGCCCTCTCCCAAGCTTCACTGAACTTAGGATAATACTGCTAAAGTCCCTGAAAATTAAATCCAGTAAATATTTCCTTTGGCTCATAACTGACCTATCCAAAACAGAAATTCAGAAAATTTAAGTTTAAATTGGAGCTGGAGAACTTTTATCTAGAAATAATTAGCATGGTGGAGTAAATACACACACATTTACATCTGGTTCTTTGTAAGGAACAAATGAAATAAAAGTATCAAAGTATAAAAAGGAGCCAATTAATATGTACATACCAGCTAAGTAAAGAGGAACTTGGATATGCATGTGTCACCAATAAAGAGTTTCAATGCATTTTTTGGAAGCAGATACCAGAAGTGAATAATGAAGCACATGCAAAAGTCTATCACCCACAGGGCACTAGCAGAGGCAGTGAGGACTGGGCTTCTCATGGAACCCTGTGAGGCTCTGGGTTGGGAGGGAGCAGACATAACAGAGGGAGGGAATAGAAAGGTCAGACTGGAAACAAAAGAGACAGAATGTGGAAAGTGACGGTTTTTATTAAAGCACGTTGGTAGTTTTCATTCTGGCTCTGCCCCAAACCATCCAGAGTTCAATGTCAAAATTCCCAGTTATTCTTTCTGCAATAGTAAGCGTAGTAAATAGTAAACTGCTTAGTATACGTAGAGAACCAAAAGCAGGAAAGAGAAGGGCTTAAATGAACAAATGGAAATAAAAAGGACTGTGGAAGGAAATCATGCAAGCAGTAGAGAACTTCCATACTTATCATTACCATCATCATCATCTCAAAGAGATTTAAGAAGGTACTTTTTTATACAAATAAAAGAGCAACAGTAACATAAGAATGAGCTCACAAATATTAAAAAATGTGACTGACGATTTTTAAGTTCTGTGACTAGAAAATGAAATTAAGAAAAGTGCCCAGAATATAAAGAAAAGGACAAAAGAGAAAGAAAGTATGAGGAAGACTAAAAGCTGTGAACAATTCAAGAACTCTAATATCCAATTAATGTAAAGAGAAATAGAGAATAAATGGAAAGAAAAAATATCAACGAAATAAGAGATGAGAATTTAGGGTGCTGAAAGTCATGAGTTTTTAAATTAAATGAGCTCTTAGAGTGCCTAGAGTAATCCAAAGTAAAAGACCTACACCTAGACACAACATCACGGAGAAAAAGTCTTCCCAAAAGATAGAAACAATTGACCTACAAAGAATGAGAATTGAGCGCACACCCCATCTGAGCTCATTAGCCTCCTGGAAGAAGGAAACAACAAAGTGATACTCTCCAGGAACAGAAGGAATGTCATCTTAATCCAGAGTTTTGTGCTCACGTGGACAATCAACCAATTAAGAGTAGAATACAATCATTCTTAGAACTTGAAGACGTTATTCAACAAGAAATTGTCTGGGGATGAATTCTACCTTACAGATAATCCCAGAATAGGAAAATGCGTGCTCCAAGGGTTCCTCTTAGAAGAGCTGCAGAGGACATTACATGATTGTTTCTATGTAGGGAGTCCTTAAAAGTAACCAGTGGAGGTAGGCAGGAAAAAACAGGGATTGCTGAGAATAGAAGGTATAATTGAGAAGCTGAAAAAAAATCAAAGCCATAATAAAGGCAATAATACAACAAAAGAAAGGTATTAGTGACTGATGAAAGAAAAAGATGTAAGACATTCACATTCTAAAAAGGAGCAATGTAAAATGACACAAAATTCTGAGCAAATGATGGAGCAGGAGAAAGAGAATCTATTTGACTTTGTATCCAGGAACAATCTCTCAGAGGGAACTCCCACAAAGAAGGTAATGTAATCCCTGCCTCCACATCTTTTAGCAGATTGAATAATATTTTTCATGGTCACAATAATGTAAATGTTGTTTATTAATGTTTAACTTTTACAGAAAACCAGTGGACAAGGAAGAGAAGCCTTATTTGTGGCTGCAGCTCAGAATGTAAATGATTTATCAGTTTTGCCACATGAGGGGAGAAATGTACAATGTAGAAGAAGAAGAAAAGGAAGAATAGTTAAGGCACCAATACTTTCCTCTTAACTAGAGAATAGTCAAAAGATACTATCAAGAGTTGCTGCTTTAGAAGTAAGGACTTAAGTATATTTTTATTTCAAAATGCTATCAAATAGGATAATATAAAAACCCATAACATTTTCAAATATTGAAAGAATGTATGTATACATTATATATTGCATAAAAGAAAATTAAGATTGACTAAAATTGGTAAATAAATAGAATGTTAAGCATGCTCCTTTTAGGCTATGCTCTGAGGTCTACATTAAAACATGGTTTCAACCTTGGCCACACCTCACAATTTCTGGAGAGGCTTTAAAAAATTAATGTCTGTATTCCACTTTGGGGATTCTGATTTAATGCTTGTGGGGTAATTCTGGAGTATTGGAGGATTTTAAAAGATCTTCAGCAATTGAAATATTTGGCCAAAACAGAATCATTGCCCTAAAAGCACAGTAAAGGATTGGGAATAGAGGAATTTGGGGGTGGGGTGAGGGCTGGTCAAGCTACACCATCGGTTGCTATCTATATAGTTTTATTCGTTAACATGAGCACGTGGTATCTTGATTAAAATTGAACTTGCAACTTTAAAGGTGGATTTGATAACAGGAGACACTCTGAAGTGTAAAGCTCAGGTGAGGAACAGGTTGTGGTTTGTGAGCATTATGGACTTGGGGGCATTGGGTTGAGGTATCATCTCTTCATTCCTTCCTTAGTTTAGACCCCAAAAGACTAATAGAAGGCATATATCTACAATGCAGAACCACACAGCCTTAAAAATCCTGCCATTTGCAACACAGGTGAGCCTGCAGGACCTATGTCTAGCAAAATAATCCAGGCACAGCACAACAAATACCACAAAATCTCAATATACGTAAAATCTAAGACAGTCAATCTTACGGGAGTGGAGTCTGGAATAGTGGTTACCAGAGGCTTAGGCTATGCTCTGAGGTCTACATTAACTAACATGTTAGTCCAAGGGTAAAGTTCAGTTAGACAGGAGAAATAAGTTCTAGTGATCTATGGCACAGCATGGTGGTCACAGTTAATAATAATGTGTGATATATTTCAAGATTACTGTAAGAGTAGACGTTAAATGTTCACACCACAAAAATAAAAGTAGGTGAGGTGATGTAAATGTCAATTAGCTTGATTTAATCATTCCAGAATGAATGTATATATCAAACTATCATATTGTACCCTATAATTAATATTTGTCAATTAAAGTAAAATAATAGTTTAGAGGGAACAAAAGTAGTTAGAAGCAGGATCCACAGGTACCAGGATACTTCTCTCCTTGTGTCTCTCCCACTGTTCAACCATTCCTTTCTTCTTCTAGTTGTTTTTGTCCTTCCCTGAAAATCACTCTAGGTAACCTGCCTTCTTCCTCCCTGCTTTCCTCATCTCATTTCGCCATGAAGGAAGATCACAGCATTCATCTTAGAGAAATGTGGCTCAGTCTTACTGAATTGGAGGGTCTCCCTCCTCATTCACATGGATGTGCTTAATCTGTTTCACACCATTTTCTCTTTTGAAATAAATTGAACTGTCTTGCATGTTATACCTCTGCTTAGTCTTTAATTTCCTTTCTCTGTGGGTCAGTGAGACTCCTTAGAGAAGTAGTTCTTTGTCCTAGCTGCATAGGTACCTCCACATCTCAGAAGCAGAAAACCTGGTAAGAGGCCTGCCTGGTGTTATCCATCATATTATGGCGTCGCTGAGTTTACTTTTTTTCCTGGCAGTTCCCGTTCTTTGTTTCTTCTTTTCATTTATATCAATGTGAAGGACACATATATCTCCATCCTTGTTTCCACAGCCATGAAGAAATATGGCAGAGCCAAAAACAAAGGTAAAAGATTTATAGACCCTGTGAGATCCCAATTAATAGAAACCATGGGGACTACAACTACCCTCTGCTTCCGAGCCCTCTAAACATGCAGCCGAACCTTCCCATAAAGCAGAGCAGGTTGACACTAGAAATAAAATATCTGCACTGGCACTCAGAAAATGCTTTATATGCATTCCCGAGCCATACTCTGTGCTTAAACTCTAGCTTTTTAGTATAATTTCAGCTTTAGAATTTAACATTTTTACTGCCTTTTTCTCCAAATAATCAATATTGATTTTACTATATCTGTTATAATCCTGACATTAAGATTTATTTTCTTGCTTTGCTCCATGGTAGCTTGTAGTTTATAGAAGGAACATTTATTCTATTCTTTCAGGAAAGCTCATGGGATAATTGTCTTGCCCCACTGGCAAATCATTCACTTTATATTGTATTGAAAAATAATAATTGGCTTTGCCCCCTCATCAGGTTCGAACAGCTTTATTATTATTAGGTTTGCTGGTATACTGTGATAGCTTCATTGCAGGCTTGGAACTGCTAGGAACTAAGAAACCTGAACCCATTTAGGTAAAACTCTTTAAAGATTCCTAGTTTTCTTGGAACTCTGTTTGCTGTGAATGGTATAAAGCACACTGGTTATCCAGTTCTGAGGCCCAGTTTCTACCATTATTTTTGGTGTATATTTTTTCAGATGCAAGGAGCTTACCATGGGTTCAGATGTGGGATACCTTGGGTAGTTGTCACAAAAAATGAGCAAGGGAGTGACCAGAGGAAACAGTAGGCCTAAGAAAATCCATCTCTTATTCAACAGTCCCTTTTATCTGTGGCCTTGCTTTCTGCAACTTCAATTACCCACAACCAACTGCTGTCTGAAAACTGGAAAATTTCATTAAAGAAATAATTCATAAGTATTTTGTGAATCATCCCTTTGTCCAGTGTATCCACCCTGTATATGATACCCACCCATTAGTCTCCTAACAGCTATCTCAGTTATCAGATTGACTATCACAGTATTCCAGTACTTGTGTTCAAGTTTTATTTAATAATGGAACCAAAGCTCAAGAGTAGTGAGGCTGGTAATTTTATCATAGTATATTTCTATGTGTTATATTTTACAATTAGTGTTATTAATCTCTTACTGTGACTAACTTACAATTTAAATTTATTATAGGTATGTATGTATAGGAAAAATCATAATATATATAGGATTCATGATTATCCTTGGTTTCAGGTATCCACTGGGCATTTGGAAATGTATCCCCCATAGATAAGAGGGGACTGCAGTATTCATATATTTGCTATGACTTATGCAGTGGAATATTTCACAAGTAGTCTAACTTCACACGAAAACACAAGATATGGTGGATACAGCATAAAATCCAAAGCCTGGGGTTTATCCTTTACTAATTGTATGACCCTGAATAAATTACTTAAACTTTCTGAGTCTCAGAATCCTGCCTTTGTAGGAATACTAACAAAGGAATATGCCATACTATTTGTTGTTTCTTATATTAAATGACACCATATGTAGTGATTTATAAATGTAAAGTTACATTTAAGTATGTGTTTATACAATGTCATAATATAGAAATGTATGCAAAGTATCCTAGGGAAACAGTTGTGGGAAATTCACCTACTCATTAATTCATGGATGAAATATTTATTAAGAACCTGTCATGTATCAGGCTCTGTCCTAGGTTCTGGAGTTCCCAGAGAGGCTAAAACACAGGATTCTTTCTCTCATGGATCTTACAGAGAGTTTGAATAAACAGCTGTTGATCTAATAGCCCCATAAAGAAATGTCAGGTGACAACTGTGATGAGGTAATATAAGTGTTACGGGGACCTTATACAGTTGTAATTCTAGAGGGTGGCACTTGGGAAAGGAAGAGAAGGTAGGCACTTAGGTTGAAGGAATAAGCAATCCAGACTGAGGAAACCGCCTATGCAACATCCCTGAGTCTGTAATGTGCTCAAAAAATGCAAGAAACAAGCCAAGTCATTGTCCCCAAAGAGGGAGAACATGTTGTGCAGTGGCCAGTACAGAGGTAGAAGATAGGTTAGGAAGTCGATGGTGACAAAACAGCAAAATAACGCATTTGTATTCAGGGATTGGTTTGTGGGTGCTAACATCTTTGTGTTAAAGAAAAAATAAATAAATGCAAACCAAGAGGTAGAGATAGAAATGAGAAAGCATGAAATAAGGAGAGTGGACAGTGAAGTTGAGAGCAGAATACAAATGGTTTGTGCTATGGAAAGAAGCCAGAGCTGTGGATGAGAAGTCATGCTCGTGCTTGCATCTTTTATAAGCATCCAGTGCATGTCAGGGGGTAGGCATAGATTGGCAGGTGCTATGATGGGTTTGAGTCACAAATGGACACATGACAATTATCAAGAAGGGAAAGCAAAAGAAATGAAAACAAATATGTGTGAAGCAGTGGAAATCACTCTGGGTTGGGTGTAGGCGCTTATTTCATATGAAAATGGAAAAATTCTGATGTTTCCTAGAATATCATTCTACGATCTACTAATCTGAAGAAATCTTACATGTTGACAGGTACAGCTCTCTGTTTTAGAGGATCCACTAATCCCCCTACTGTCCACAACTGGAAGCAACATGAGTCCTGCTTGTCCTGGAGCTACCCCAGTATGGGCGATCTCAGTTAGGGAGCAATGTTCGGTAGAGGTTTAGGGGAAGTTATCACAGCTCTTGGACACTCTGCTCCAGCTGACCTGCCAGAAGACAGAACGTCTGACCCTGACACTCAATTAACAGAACAGACGGTGTATAACGTATGCTTGACACTGATATGATTTAACGTTAATAACTGGTTTTCAAATATTTATTACAATGGCTGTTTTAATAAATATTTCATGAGCACCATTTTTTCCTGAAAATCATCTGTTGCCAGCTTTGCTGCCTTAATTTGCCTTAATGAGGATTTTTTAAAATGTAGTGATAAATTGCTTCCCTACCCGTGTACAGCAGGCAAGGAGGGCTCTTCTAGAATATCCATCATCTGGAACAATCAACGCAGGAAAGGATGAAGAACCAGTGTGAAAGGACCCCAAAAGAGGGACGAACAGCTGCTCTGCTGCTCATCAACCCACCAGAGATGATAATGAAGCATGTCCCTAACAAAGGGCATGAAACCTTTGCCCAAGCCATGGGACAGCATAGGATCGTCTTAGGAAAACCTGGAAAACATTCAACCAAAGGAAGAGTGACATCCCAACCCACCTTGAGGGGGAAAGGAGAGTGGAGCCATTCTGGGATCTTGCACTGTAACAAAGAAAAGCTTCAAAAATGCCAAAGCAGGGAGGAAAAAGGCAAGAGAGATTCTCGTTCTGCCCTCCTGCTTCCTCACCCTGTGGACTCCAGGGATGCTCCACAGTCACCAGTGCAAAGTTGGCCTGGGGCTACTGCCTCTGCCTCTACCTGAGAGCACATTTGTGGGATTGTTTTTCCCCATTTCTTGAGCCATTCATTTGAATACTTCTGAAGTCAGGTCATTTCGTGATCAACGTGTACATTCCATGGAGAAGTGCATCTTGTTTTCCCTGGAAAGCTACTTTTAAAACAAGACTGCATCTTTTCATTGAGGATATCTAAGAATGAGAAAACTAAGTGCATCCACAGTTGCATCCCTCCTTTGCCAGAACTCTAGCATCCAATACCTGCTGCCTGATCACCCTGTTGCTCCTAGTTGCCACTGTCCCCAGGACACCCACGTCACCACTGTAGCAAAGTCCCCCTTCACACACTTCTGACCAGACTATGTTCAGATGACTGAAATCTTTTCAGAGTCGCATTTCCTTGGTTCTGGGTGATTGCCTTTCCTTGTTAGACTCAAATCTAGTCACCAAACTCCACTGAGAAGCATTGCTGCCCTGCATGAATAAGTTCACATTCCTTCTTAGACTGAGAGACTTGTCCTTTCTCCCTGCCTAGGGGCAGAAGTGTTCCCCTGAATGACAGGAAACCCAATTGAAACATTCCATCACCCACTGCCTACCTCCAGTGGGGGCTACTCTGGAACTGTGCTTGTCTCTTGCAGCTGTCTCTGGAGGCTTCCTGTGCAGTTCATCCACTCCCTGGGATCTTATCCTTTTCCAGTGTTTCAGTCTTCTGTACTGATTCCAGAATTTTATCACTCAGCCTTTGTTACCTCACCCGATCTTAAATGTTTTGTGTTAATTATGTTCAGAACAATTGCTTCCTTGTGATTATAATCACTGTAGAGTTCCAGGAGGCTCTGTCCATGCTGTTTGTTACCTGTATAGAAGCCAATGGAGATATGCAGGCTCAACCTGTATAGCTGAGCACAGTAACCCTGCTCTTCAATTTTCACAGCTTGCCAAAGTTGTAAAACCTTGCTTTTCCAGAATCTGCTCGAGAGGTCCTAATCCTAAATAGAGGAGGCAATTAAACAGGGCAAGCATTTTTCTGGATATTTATTATGTTCTGTGCCACACACCATAGATACAAAGAGGACAAAGATTTGGTTGAGATGAACACGTAATTATATACGCAGTTGTTTGAATTCCATAATGTCAGTATGCTCAGTGGGCTATGAGATAGGGGCACCTTGCCAAGTCTATAAAGGTGGTAGAGAGGGATACACCTGAACTGAGTCTTAAATCAACTAGAGTTAGCCATGTGACCAAAGATGTAGATTAAAAATAGAGATGGGGCACTGCAGAAAAAGAACACATTAACACAGGCACCTGCCTGTCCCCCTAATCCCTTCACAGTGATTACATGAATATCTATATAGTTCAGTGTAGATGGAACAAAAAATATTAATCAGAAAATGCCAAGGGAAAGCTGGAGAGTGATTAGCCATATCACAGAGGTGTTCATTTACCTTGATAAGAAATTCCCCCTTGACTGGGAATGGCTCAGTGTTAGAGTGCCTGCCTAGCATTCACAGGACTCTGGATTCAGCACCAACCCCTGCAAAATAAACAAAAAGAAAAAAAGAACCTCTTTCTTATCTTGCAGGAAATGGGGAACCATTGAAAAGTTTTAAAAAGAAGAAGATGATTAGATTTGTATATTGAATCAGCCATCACTCTAGTAGCACTGAAAAGAATAGATCTGGGCAGGACAAAATAAGGCAGAAAGCTCACCAATTGTCAATAACACAGTAATTTTATATATAGAAGATGCTAAAGCTCTAACCTAATAGAACACAGCCAAATGTATTGAGTGCTAGCTATGTGCCAGCTACTATTATAAGTCCTTAAACGTAAATATTCAGTTTTTACAATACCTCTAACAGAAGGCACTATGAAGAGTTCTGTTTTACAGAAAAGAAGGAGATGAACATGCCCAAAGCCATAAAGCCAAAGAAGCTGCAGGACTGAAGCAGAGAGAAAAGATTCTAGAGCAATTCAGGAAACCTACCAGGACGTTTAGGACCAGGGGTGGAAAGGAAAAAGAGGAGCCCAGAGTCTTCCTTTGTGACTGCCCAGCAGCAGTCACAAGGAGATGAGATTGCTAACGAATAATTTAGGAAAAATGTTTGAAACTGTGGGGGACTAAAATTATGAATGTAGCTTGGAGTCTGAGCCTGAAATATCTGTGGGACATCAAGGGTATAAAGATTTCAAGCCAAAGCTCAGATGAGTAGTCCAGGTCAGAGGCAAAAGTTGGGGAATCTTCCAGGTATGACTGCGAGCTGCTGTAGTCAGAGAAGGCTGTTTAAATGCTGAGTATACCTTCATCCTGTCCCTGGCCTATGTAAGTGTAATCAGGAAAATGATTCTGATTCCCAGCTTTCAGAGTTGATAGAAGGCAACTAACAATATAAAGGAACCAGTGGAGCCTGTTATAAATAAGAGAATTTTCCAGGCTCCTGGGCTATAGCTGTGCAGTCACTCAGCAGCTATGGCCATTCCCAGGATGACCCCCTCACTGACTCCTCTCTAAGTCATTTTGCAATGCTTTCTCTTCTGATGGCAACTGAAAGAGTGAAAAGTGCTCGTACTACGTGCTCAGATGAGCCAGTGGCAAAGAGCCTGGGCTCCACTGAATGACAGACTCCCATTTTTTCAGGAACTACTGAATAAGCTTTTTCAACAAAATCTGATGGAATAAACTAGCAGAAAGGTTGAGTGAGGCAGGTACGGCCCACCACCCCCAACAACAGAGAACCCATCCCTGATCCCTTCTCTGGCTATGTCACCACAATGCAGGACAAAACATGTTTAGAAAGCCAGGAAAGATGACAACTGGAGTCTTGATTAAAGATCACATAGGGTACTGCTGCTAGGTCAATGGCCTCTGCTGATAAATTTAATACACTTCTTGGTTTGGCTGCAACATATGATTGCTACTTTTGATTTTAACAAGCCCAAAGGAGGAAGAGTCAGTTTAAGCTGTGGGAGTTGGGATCAGAAGCAGGTAGTGATTGGGGTTTGCAGTAAGATACAACAAAGTCTCTCCAGATGACTAAAGGGCTCCTGGACAAGTTCTTAGGAGCAGGGTGTGGACTGAGAGGACAGTGTGACAAGAGGGAACCCAGATGAGAATCAGTATTGCAGATTGGCAGAGGTAAGGACATCCAAAAGGAGCAGTCCATAAAGTGTAGACCAAATCAGATATGATGTTAGAGAAGAAGGAAGCTGTGGGATGCAGCTGGCCTGACTGTGAGATAATGAAGAGGTTGCTGGAGGTCTTATCAAAGAGGAGCAAACCAGACTACAGGACTGTGAGGAGATAGAAATGGATTCTAAACTATTAAGTCTGGACACCAAGAGTCAGAAAGAAATACCACAGCTGCTGAAGATAGGCAATGTTCAAGCAGGATGATTTTATTAGAATATATTAGTGAAAATATTTTCATTTCTTAAGATTGCTGTAACAAACTTCCACAAACTTGGAGAATTTAAACAGAAATGTATTCTTCCAAGTTTTTTATTTAGCCATAAGTCCTAAATCAAGACATTGGCAGGTCCATGCTCCCTCCACAGATTCCAGAGTAAAACCTGTTCCTTGACTCTTCCATCTTCTAGTGGCCAGGCATTCTGTGACTTGTGACTTCATTGTTCCAGTGCCCCCTGTCATTGTTTTCTCCTTGCATCTGTCTGAAAATTCCAAAATCCCTCTGCTTCTCTCTAGAAGGCCATTTATGATTCAATTTAGGACCCACTTTAATAATCCAGGGCAAGTTCCTCCTTTCAAAAAAATTAACTTGAACACATCTTTTGCCATATAAGGTTATATCAGCTCTTACTGCATAAAGAAATATTTGGAAGTTCCAGGAATTAGTAAGCACATATATCTTTGGGAGGGCACTGTTTCAGCTTTCCACAGAGGAATGGTATACTTCTAGGCAAGGGCAAAGAAATCAAAGCAAAGAAACCATTTAAGAAATGAAAATAGATGAAATATCAGAGCAAACTTTTCTAAAGAGTTGGGAAACGCAGAGGCAGCCAATGACCTATTAAAGGGTTGATAAGTGGTGTTTGGAAAGCATGAATCCTTACCGTTGCTGGGTTAAATACGCAATTTTCATGACTGACCCAAGATAGGAGCAGGAGCTGTGTATTATCAACTCAAGACTTTGCTACTTGGTGTGTGTCCTGTGTTGCATTCACTAAGTATATCCTTGCCAGAGAAGAGAACAACACAGTCAGGGTTGCTGGAGCAGACCCACTCTCAGCAGTGTAGCAGCACTGGCCAGCTTGTCAGCCTTACCAGTTGTCACGTACATTATTGCTGAGGACATAGATAAGAAACAATGAAAGTAGGTCATCCAGGTTTTTGATGGGGGAAGGGTAATCCCAGGGAAAATGAACTGAGGGCAGGAGTCAAAGGGAGGACCTCAAAGGCAGGGCAACAGAATTCCCCCAGGATGCTCAATGAAGGGGAGGCTGGCAGTAATGGGAGGAAGGCTGAGCCCAAGGGGGAGAGTATTGCTGATGGCACCCCTACCCATGGCTTTCGGGATAGCAAACAGTTGCATTCACAGGACACTAAGTTTCTCAGTTTTCATGGACTCCACTTCAGTAACTCACTCCACCTCTCTAGGGCCTCAATTTCTTCACCAATAAAAATGGCACTGAAAAAGTACCTACCTACTTCAAAGTGTTGCTCTGAGGATAAATGGAGTGATGCATTCGGGGATTAAGGCACAGCCCTTGGCACATAGAGGCTTTCTATGAATGACAGTTTTCAGCTATTATTACCCATGTCTGCGACCTGGAGCCACAATATGATTCATAGACAGTTTTGCACCACATAGTGATATTTTAGTAATACCAGCTGCATATATGACAGTGGTCCAAGATATAGCCTAAGTGTGTGGTTGGCTATACTGTCTAGGTTTGCATAAGTACACTCCCTAACATCTGAACAAGTTGCCCAAGGAGTCATTTCTTGGAATGTGTTGCACCATTAAGTGACATGACTGTACCATGGAAACCATAGTGGAGACCACTCTAAGTTACTAGTAAGAGGGCTTCAGACTATTCCTCTCAACTCTACCAGGGGAAATTTTCTCCCCATAAATGGAAAGGGAGACTGAGCATCCCATAGTCCTGAAGCTCCCCCTCCTTTGTCTTCAAGGAGGCTCTATTTACTTTCCTGATGGCTACAACCCTTTCTTGCATCCTAGGTAACCATACAGCCCTTGGCACCAGATGCTGGGCAATTTGCATATTCCTGCTCAGCATGAAAAATATTTCCCTCCTGTTTTACCTCTGGAAAAGGGGTGTTTTCAAGCCTGACAGACATCACCAACACTTAGTTAGAAACTCTGGGGCCTTTAATCATCTTTGTCCAAACAGGGAAAAAGCAGCAAGAGGCAGAGATAAAATTCTTGCTGGTTAAATCCAGGAAGTCATATGCAATCCCTCACCTGCTGAGCTCAGATAGAAGCCTCCTAGGAAGCATCGTTCTTTTGTCTTTCTAGGAGCTGTGTTTCTTGGAGGTTGAAGAGTAGTCACCAGATGAATTTAGTGAATTCCAGCTAAAGCAGGACCAGTGGGATTAAAAAAAAAAAAAAAAGTCATTTAAGAAGGAAGTTTAATGTCCCTGTTGCCAGGTGCAATGCTCCTGCAGTGTGGAGCCAGAGATGGTTACTGAAAGGTTATGTTTATTGCCTTGTTGCTCCGTGTGGTCCAATGATCAGCAGTGTCAGCAGCACCTGGAGACTACAGAAATGCAAACTCTCAAGTCCCACCCAATACTAGCTGCATAGAAATTGGGCATTTTAACAAACAAGATTGCTGAGTAATCCTTATGTACAGTCCTTTCTAAAGCATCAAGTTATACAACACACACAGAGTCCATTCCATTTCCCACCCCAGAATATCCCCTTCCATTAAATTCTGTTGCAGATGCCTGGAATTTATACATTAATCGCTCCTTAATTAAGACTGGAAAAAAATTTTAAAGAGGTTGTAATAAAGAGTCATTATTGCAATATGGTCCCACTTCTTCTGCAGGCCTCCTAGGAATGATAAGGTTATTTTTTCTGTAAAACCTTTTCTCACCTACAGGGCATTTTGAATACTCACAAACAAAGTTTATTACAAGCCCATGTGTTTGTTTGCTTAATCACCAGTGATGGGAAGCAGCCCTGAGGCACATTGAAGCAGTGATGGTAGGAAAATATCATTAACATGTCAAAATGCCTGTACTGCCTTCTTGTGTTGCATCACAATTGCCAAGGTGGCTGGGCTGATGGCCTTCCAAAGTGACAGTGTAGTCTTTAGTTTCAATATTCAAGATATTAAAAACAACCTTAGTTTCCTAAACAGCTCAACCATACCCAACTCAAGGTTTCACAAAATGTTGGTTCTTACATTCTCAGGGTAATGGAATACTGCTACCTGCTCTGAATGACTATTGTGTGCCTGGTGGAAGTTAGGCACTCTCTCTGTCTCTCTCTCACATTCTAGCCATCTCTCCATCGGTGTCTACCTACCAGCCCCCCTGCAGGGACATGTTCCTCACTGTAAGATCAGGCGCGAGTGACTAAAAAGGAATCAGACCTAAAAGCGGCTGCACAAAGCTTTTATTGGAATTGACTCTTGGGTGAGATTCACCAGTCCCCTGGAGTGGGGGGCCAAAGAAGTGAAACAGCCTTGGCTGGGCAGCAACTTTATAGTCTGGGGTGGGCAGGGGAAGTTCAGGGGCCTCATGTCCTTTGGAGATTGGCTGGGAACTCCATCAATCATTGGGCAATCGCAAGATGCCATTGGGGTTTATCTGTCAGTGCCTGATTGGTTGTTATTTCATGTATAGGCTGCCTGATGCCCTGTCCCCATCCAGCCACCCGAAACTGACCTAACACTCACAACTACCTCTCTGAGCAGGGATTACTTTCCCTTTCTCAAGGTCATGCAGGAGGCATTTAACTGAACAGGCCCTTTGCTCCAAAGCTCATACTTCTCAACAGGTTATCTTGCCTCCAGATAAAGGGCTGAATGGATGGTGAATAGATGGTAAAAGATACTGTTAGGGCTCTTTAGCAATTGATATTGGTTGGCAGGTTCAGGGCTCTCAGGAAAGGTTAGTGGGCTCTGAATAGCAGTTTAAAAAAAAAAAGTAGAGGGGCTGAAGCATGGCTCAGCAATTGGAGCACTTGCCTGGTATGTGTAAGGACCCAAGTTCAAACCCCAGCACCACATACACAACTAAGTGTTGGAGAAACAAAAGCCGTATGGAAAAATAAATAAAATTGATTCTCTCTTTCACTCTCTCCCTCTTAAAAAAAAAAAGAAAAAAAAAAAGAAGAGAAATGAGGTTTGCTCTCAAAGGTGTCACCCCAACATATATCTAAGAGTAAAGGCTCATTTTGATGACCTAGAAGAGAGAGCAGCAGCTGAGGTTGTCACCGGAGCTGAACTTCAGGGACTGGTTCACTCCAGTCTGGAGGTTGTCCCTCACACCCTTTAACATAAATTTCATTGGACACAGGAAAACATAAGCAGATTAAGATTCAGCACAGGTTCCTAAGCAAATGCCCAATTCCTTCAGGGGGAATCAAGCTACCACAATTAAAAAACAAAGTGAAAATTAAAAAAAAAAAAGTTTCAGTAAGTGTCAAGGTGAAAATTCGGATATGCACAGATCACCCATCACCAGCTTTTCTCCCCATGGTTCGAGAAGTCCAGAATGCCTCATGGTACATGATTAAAAGTTCCTCTTTTGGTGGTTCCCCCCACTTGCCTTCATCTCTTTTGGTGTGAGCTGACACCACAGACAATTAGGGACTGTATAATCATTGCTGCTGGGGCTGAGCTTCTACATACTCTCCTCAAAAGAGACTGATTACCATATTAAGCATCTTTCACTTGACAAAAATCAGTGAAAATGTTTCCCTCCATTTTCCCCAGAACACAGACAAGAGTGTCAAAAGGGAGAGGCAATGGGAGTCACCAAAGAGGACGAAATCATCAGAAACTTCTCTTTATCTTTCATAGCATTTATTCCCTTTGATTTTGAAATCTCCTTTTTCTTCTTGTGTTTTGTTTTTGACTCCTTCCTTCCTTTTTTCTTTCTTTCTTAACTGCCATTCAGGAGCCACCATCCTTTCCACAGAGCCCTGAATCTGCCAACATCAATTGCAAAGGTCGTTCCAGCTCTGGCAGTTTAAATCATCACTTATAGCTGCACCCCAAGAGGCTCACCTACCTGCCCATCAGCCCAAATCTAGCCAATGGGACCCAAAGATCTCACTCATGATTGGCAGCAGGCTTGAGAACATCAGGTCTTGTTCTCCATTTTTTGATAAACAATCTAGAAAAGAAGAGCAACCCACAGAAGCCAACTTTGCAGCAAGGCCTGCAGTGCTCTCTGACTTTCGGGAAAGTAAAGCAGAAATTTGGATCAATTATCTAAATAATTCAAACCCCAAACACTGTTTCCCCTAGAAACACATAATTGAAGCCAAGGGGGCTTTAGGGGTGATCTATGTCAATAACGTCCTTCATCTGCTTCATCACTTTCTCTTCCTAACCTGGGATGATGTCAGGAGGGCCACTGGGTGCGGGGATAATGGGAGTAATTTATCAAGTGCTTGCTATGTGCCAAGCAGTGCTGGAGGGGCTTTGCATACATTATATCATTTAAGTACATTCACACTTTGCTTAGTGACAGAGACACATTCTGCCAAATGCATCGTTAGGCAATTTCATCACTGTGCAAACATCATAGAGTGAGCTAACACAAACCTAGATAGTATAGGTCAATCACTTGACATGGTCTCTTCATGCAATCAGGAGAGATGGTAAACATGAGATGTTGCTGGCACCAAATGAAATAATGTTTTACAGTAAACTTTTTTTTTATAAGCAGAAGGCGCGTACTCCAAAATAAGGACTTAAACATATAGTAAATACACTAACCAGTAAAACAATTGCTTATTATTACTATCAAGTATTTTGTATTGTATGTATAGCACAATTGCATGTGCCATACATTTATACAACTGGAGGTGCTGTGGGGTTTGTTTACACCACCATCACCACAAACACATGAGTCATATATAAGATGCCATAGTATGACAGCTGTGATGTCACTCTGGAATGGAAATTCTTCAGCTCCATTATAATCTTAGGAAATCCTGTAACACATTGCTGACTGAAAGGTCATAAAGAGTCACCATAACAAGACCTGGGCCTTTCTCTGCCCAATTTGGGTGTGGTAATGATGCGGGGTTTTTGAGATGAGGCTGGAATCTCTGCTCCCACTGGCAAATGGAGTCTGGGCCAATTACAGATTCCAGCAGCCAAAGTAGTCCATTTTCAGTGTTTGCAGCC
Source organism: Aplodontia rufa (assembly GCA_004027875.1). Lineage (NCBI taxonomy): Eukaryota > Metazoa > Chordata > Mammalia > Rodentia > Aplodontiidae > Aplodontia > Aplodontia rufa. Next base: position 27,274 of record PVKS010000907.1, read on the forward strand.
ATTCCCAGCTAAAACTGGGAACGTGGGCTGGCTGCAGGTTTCTGTAGCCGAAATAGTGTTAGCAGCTCTCCAGCTAAAGGCTGGGTGTTACAGCTCTTGGTGTGGTGGAAATTCACCCCGGGAATTCAGCGTCAATCTTTTGGGTTCTTGTCTCATGAATTTGAAGAATAAAATCCATGGACAACCACGGAAGGAGGAGTAAAAGGAGTAGGATTTATTTAAAGAAGGAGAGCAGAGACTCCACAAGGTGGAGGGGTACCTGGAAGCAGGAAACCATCTAATGGAGGTTAGGCCAGGGGTTATATTGATTTGGGATATGAGCATAATTAACATCCATGCAAAGCAGGCATTGAGATATGCTTCTAGATCATTGATTGAAATCTATCCAAAACAGGCATTGAAACTAAGCACCAAAGTCAATGGTTAAAATCATTCTTTCCAAGTTCCCATCTGTGTCCACCCCCACTTCTAGGTTTTCCCCCTTCTAGGACAAAGGAGTTGCTCACACAGGTGAGCGCCATGGTCATTTGCATATGAAGGCCCTGAGCATACTCCTTAATGGCTCTCTACTGGCCAGCTTCTAGGTGTGGTTGAATGAGGCCAAGGGTCCTGACTACTTAGCCATTTTACTCTCTCTGCTAAAACTGTCTCAGTAACATATTCAAATAACCACAGTCCATAAGTCGTAAATAAAGGAATCATAATTTTAACTCTTCTAAATTACATAAAATGAAATCTAATTCATAAGAAGAGCAACATTTTGTAAAAACAGACAACCAACCAACCAGACTCTCAACTCCTGCTCTCTCCAGCCCACCAGCTACCTGGAGCTCTTTTCTAAACCCCCACAATCTCCTGACACTTCTTCTAGAGCCCCTGCCGTGAGAATTGGGTCTTTTGTTTCTTTCTCTACTACCTCCCACCTCTCTAGTCACATCTCTCTTTGCTCTTTCCCTTGATTCTACATCACAAAAACTGCAGAACTAGCTGTCAAAGGCTGAATTCTCATTAGGATGAAGGCGGAAGGAAGGCTGTGCAGGCTGCAGACAAAGAAAAAATTTTCTTCAGTGGGTTGGGGCTGAAAGGAATGGAAAGGAAAGACTGGAAATATTCACATGGTAACAGAATTTGTACCTGTCTCACCAGCTGCGGTGACAAGTCAGAGAAGATATTATCTCTATTCCATGGTGAGAAATCAGAAGCCCAGATAAAGCACCTGAGGTCACAGACCTAACAAGTGATAAGAATTAGAGACAAAATTTGTACGACAACAAAGCCCACCATTTTCCCACTAAACCACAAATCTCCCATGGAAGAGATAAAATGAACCTGATAACAACAACAATAAAAGTAGTAAGATTTTTAGGACCTATTTCTCATCATCCTTCAGTGAAGCAGATGTACTACAGGTGGAAGATATAACCAAAGAATATTGCAGCACACTCCCAGTTGGCTTGTGATCCACAAATATTCTTTCAACCTTTACCTAACACTAGCTCCGTTAGCTCTTTCTTCCTGATAGCATATGGGTATGGTTTGGCTTCTACCAAGAAGTACAAATTCATTTATTCAAAAAATATTAGTTAAGTCCCCACCATGTTGGAAACCATGAGAGGAAGTTCGACAAATAGATGTGATGTGATTCTTGCCCTGAAAGGCAAGGGTCAGAGTTGAGTTGTGGCTGGCATCTAAATAGGACAGTACAAAGTGGTAAGAGAAGAATATGCAAGTAACACTCAACTGGCACTGAATTTGCACTGTGACCTTTAATCCTCAAAGGGGACAACAGGGTATGGCGAATAAAGGTGACAGAGAGAATACAAGGGAAATAAAGGTGTGGAGAATCCAGGAGCTACTCTGTTGCGCAGGATGGAGGCACTCAGCTTCTAAGCCCCATGCCTTTTATTCACAAAAGAAGGACCGCAAGTGATCCAACTGAAGATAGCTGCAAGCATGTTGAGACATCAAGCTAACATCCCCTTAATTCTCCACATCTGGGTGAGGACCACTGTTTTTCCTAGGCAAGCCTCCACATGCTGCCAGGTAACTTTTGTCAGCAAGCTCTCCAACCTCCTGCCCTTGCAACAAGGCAAGGCATGCTTTAACTTTTACCTTAATGAAAAACACTGGTTCCAAACAAGTTTCTTAGGTAGCTAGGTAGCTAACCATTCATTAATGGATGAGCAGGGAAAAGACAATGAAGGGTAACTGAAAACACATGACGTCCTACCTGGCCGATGGGAGCCTGCTATGTTAAAAACTCCCCCAGCCATGACACCCCCCATATGAAAAACTATTGTTTCAAGATTGCCTTGCGCCCTACCAGGTGGCTTGGACCTTCCCACAACACTGTAACTATCACAACTCCCAGTGACCCTGGTGACAAAAACATCGAGCTCATTAAGCTTGCTGAGGGCCATTCAAAAGGTATAATGCACTGATAAAAAATAAATAAAAAAAGAAAACAAACAGACAAACAAAAAAGGTAATAGACCAACTAACGGGGGCAGGAAATTGAGGGGAAAAAGAGGGACTCAATTTCTTTACAATCTCCAACTCTGTCAGCATCACACCATCCTCTGTGGAAACTGTCCATGCAGTTCATATGCTGTCAGTCAAAAGATGGATCTGGGCAGGACTCTCTGCAAACTTCCCTGAGACCCCCAATAAACTCAGAGGGCAGGAGGGGCATACTGTCCTTCTCCTCTCTTAAAGGACCCACTCCCTTGAGTGTCTCCTTGCCCCTTTTCTGTCCCTTCTTATAAATTCATGCTTGTTACTCTGAGCGACATGTCTGAAATCTTTCTGTCATGATCTCAAGGATCAAGGTGAAGATGGGGTCCTCCATGCTGCCTCAGTTTCATGGTAGGCCTCTGCTCTGTAACAAGTTGATCATAAAGACTTCCCCAAAGACATAGCATTTGTCATTGTTCTTGGAGACTTGTGTCCTACAACCTTTTTAATGTTTCCTCCACGTTTTTGAGGTTATCTTGAACTGCCCTTAATTTTCATAAGTATATTCTATCCAATTGATAAATAAATTATTGATCTGATTCCCAAGTCACATCCTCCCATGGTCATATGGTAAAATCATATTTCCTTGATGCCTTAATAATTCAATTCTGGTATAGTTGGCATAGTTTAACAAATAATTTTGAGCACCTATTGGGATATAATCATGAGTAAATAAAGACTTGGTCTCTGGCCTCATGGAGCTTAAAGTCTATTGGAGGAGATAAATCCTAATCAAATACTTGTGAAATCTATATAACATTTCATACATAAAGAGGCAAAATTTCTACTGTGTCCTGAAATCATAGAAAAGATGGAGTGACCAGGGATGGACAGGAAGATAGACAGAAATTTCTTTATTTTTTTTTAATTTTTTTTTCTTAGAGAGGGACAGTGAGAGAGACAGAGAAAAAGAGAAACAACTTTTATTTAGTTTTTCACATGGCTTTAGTTGCTCCAACACTTAGTTGTATATGTGGTGCTAGGGTTTGAACCCGGGTCCTTGTGCTTGCCAGGCAAGCGCCGAAACCGCTGAGCCATCACTCCAGCCCTCGACAGAGATTTCTTAAAAAATCAATGCTTGAGTCAATATCAGAGGGGAAGAGAAGATCATGACATGTTGACTTAACAAAGAACCTATAGTGTAAGGCAGCAGAGCAATCCAAGAGTCCCCATGAACAGCTTTACATGGAGAGAAAGAGGGAAAGCAAAGGCAAAATAAAGCTTACAGGGCAGGCAGAGGGTCCGCACCATACAGGGTCTGCGAGCAGGTGGAATAACTTTGTTTTTATCTGATAACAAATGTGAAGACTTTTTTTGCCTTGGCATGACAACACCAGACCTGCATTTTAAAAAGGCCCCTTAGACTTGGACTTGGAGACCAAATTGTGGAGTAGCAAGAGTGGAAGTAAGAGACAAAAGACCATTGCAGCAATCCAGGGGATCAGAAAAGTGTGAAAAGAACAACAGGCTTGGAATTAAAAATTGTAGCTCCAATTCTAAAGTCTTCCCCAGACTAGGCAGGGAAGCCTGAGCAGGGGAGTGACCCTAGTTAGCATTTCCCAGTCTACAAAACCGGTGAAGATACTTTCTATGTTCTTCTCAGTATGCTTTTGAAGATCAAATTAAAAAATGGAAATGAAAATGTCAAATGTACCAAAGGAGGACCTAATAGCAGTGAAGCAACTAAAATAGATTTGGTAGGTACCTACTGCTCTTAAGTCTGAGCATTCAAATACAGGAGCCCATCCAAAAGAAAGAAAGTCTGGGAAAAAATGTAACTTTTAAAAATCAATGCACATTCTGGGAGATATTTGAAAGAAAAATTTGGAATGAATATTGTACAAAGGAGAGAGAAGAAAAGAGGAAGATATGGGAGAGAGAAGGAGAGACAGGAAAAGGGAGGAAGAAAGAATGCTAGAACAATTATCATTTAGCAATTTTAAATAAAGAATGGCAAAAAAGAGTAAGACCAGCACATAAACATGGAGGCAATCAATAAAAAATAGATACATATCCTCTGGATACCCTTTCTCCCCCCAGTTCTGTTGTCTTAAGGATATATTTGTGAATCAGAAGGCCACCTTTTTAAAAAGTTGTCGCCATTTTCTTCACCCCCCCATGAACCTTTGCCTAACATAATTACTCAAATGATAATTCTCCTGATCCCCACCCCTACACACACAAAAGAAATCCAAGAAAAGATTCATTCTGAATTTTCAGAAATACTGATTTCCAAAAAATACAGAAGTGATTTCTTATGCTGCTCCTGTTCTGCGATTATATAGCAACTTCTGGGCTTTTTAAATTATGAAAAAGTTAATCCTATTATTCATCTTAATAAAAATTTTCTACTGAAACCCTTTTATGACAAATGGGATATCTTGAATATACTAAGTACTTGAACTATGAAGCAAACATTCCCCACCAAATTCCAGAAAGAGCTTTCAGATCACTGCAGTTCTCCTAAACGTTACCTTCTGGTATTTTGCCACCAGCGCTCTCCCAACTTTTTCTCCTGTTGGCTTCTTTCCATTGATGGCTTTGTTCCTAGAACCACCACTCCACACAGCATGTCAAATGCTTCTGAGAGCTTAGAGAGTTGGGCTTCTGTCTCCCAATACCAACCCCAGCCATGCCAACTGTATAGGAATCCAGGGCAACAGGGTGAACACCACCTGCCCTTGGACGCTTTTCCTTCCAACCTCTATGGTGGCTTCCCCCAAGCTGTGGCAGCCTCTCTTGGAGAATGACCTAATCACCTTGAAGTAGAAACACATCAGTGTGTGGGTCCTGCAACAATGTGAATGAGATTATCCTGCTGGTCTGGCAGATAATCATCTTAATAAGAAATTTTCTTTGAAAACAGAGATTCTACAAACTACCTCTTGATCTCCAAACTTGAACCAAGCAAACAGCTCCATCTCAAAATATGATCTTAGAATGAAATTAATATTGATTATGAGGGATAAAAAGTGCTGCATGGAAGATAGTAAAAATTATTTCAGGTTAAGGGTGGGGAAATAAGATGAGAATAAAAATGAAGTATTAGCAAAGCACTATAAAATGATAATAAAGTCTAGTGTTGTTAAATCACTGTTAATTAATAGAAAATTCTGGGAGAATATATTAAGTTACCACCAAATTGTATGACCTGTCTTCAAAAATGTTCAACAGATTAGAAAATTGAGATTTTTCTGAGAGGGACATGAGAGTAGGAAACTGGAGGCCACAAAAAAGGATGGAATTAAATAAAAATTAATCATGTCCTTATTCATCCACTAAGTAAGGTTTCACATTAACCCACTATGTGCAAGAGTGAGTTAGGTGCTCGAGAAACAGGAAAAATCATTATCCTCAGGGGACCTACAGACAATCCAGAGGAGACTTCAACAGGAAGTACGATTCAACCAAGAAAAGGTCATGAAAGGGAACAAAGAAGAAATACAACATAGAGATCTACTAGAGGAATCAGGAAAGCACTAACTGCTCACACAGCCCCTACATGATGGTAGAAGAAATGAACAATTACTTTATTTGGGGGGTTTGCTCTGTGGATAGAAAAACAGAGCTGGGAACTGTTTCTCCATGGAGACTATCAAAACATGGAAAAAGACACAATTCCTGTAAATCTCCCGATCTGAGCGGATGCTACAGTCAGGATGACCATGGGATCCTCCTCATGGGGTTGTTGTAAACATCAAATAAGTTGTTACAAGTGATGCATTCAAAGTATTTCCCAGCATAAGCCCTCAGTAATTTTTACTATAAAGTGTTTGTATTTAAAACACTAAATTTCAATAAAGTCTTGAGTTACCATTAGTAAATTCTTGAAATAATGAATTAGAACATTGGGCCTCATCACATTTGAGGCATATTCAGAGCACATATGTGCAAGGATTTTGTTTGTTTGTCTGAGACAAGGTTTTGCTAAGTTGCCCAGGCTGGCCTCAAACTTGAAATCCTCCTCCTGCCTCAGTCTCTCAACCCAAGGGGATTATAGGCATGTGCCACCATGCCCAGCAAGGGGAAGGATCTTAAAGAAAAAATTGATTTGGCTAAAATGTGGGAGTCAGAAACTTACATAACAGATTTATCAAGAAAGACTCAGAGCTCTGGCTTCCAGGATCTCTAATAGTGAACTTTCTGTCAACACAATAAATGCATGACATAATCCACTGAAAAAGAGAAAAGTTTCATTTTGGCTCACAGTTTTGGAGGTTGTAGCCCATGGTCAGTTGACTCCGTTTCTTTGGGCCTGTGGTAAAAAAAAAAAACAAAGAAAGGAAGAATAGACAGAGTCCCACAGTCCCCTTCAAGAGCACAGTTTTAATGACCCAAGGACCTCCTGCAGAAGTCCCCTCCTCTCAAAAGTTCTACCACCTCCTAATGGCATCACCTAGGAGACCAAGTCTTTAACACATGGGCCTTTGAGGGACCTTTAAGATCAAACTGTAGCAAGAGTGCTTCCCTAATATGAAATTTTGATTGTCCTTTCAAAGATATCTTGAAGGTCTGGCTTTTGTTTTTATTATGGCCTTTCATGACAGTGCCCCCAAAGAAATTTGAAATCCATGCTGTCCCCTTGCATAAAATCCTGCAGTAATTTCCAGTTGGAATAAATTACATGTTCCTAATCATTTGGGCTTTCACTGAGGCTTCTGGGTGTATTAGCCAAGACCTTGGCTTTCTGGTCATTTCATTGGTCCTAGACCTCTTCCTTTAAATTAGGTAAGAACTGATACTTGCAAAGTGGGTACATGCATACACATACACACATACACACCCCTCCAGTGTCACACATTGAAAATGTAAAGAAAGAATTATTGAGGACAAACCTAAGAGTGAGAAATGACTAAGTACTCCCAGCCTTGATGCTTATCCACAAAGATATCTATGTTTGACATGGCCAGGCACCAGAAATGAAGTTCTAGGTGACGATTCTATTTCTTTGCATAAATTACAGGAGAACTGAGAAGGCAGTCAACAATATAACAGGAGGAATCTCCTTTTCAAATTAGTGGCATTATTAGATAAAGAGGACTCTGGACCCAGCAGCTGGCAGCAGCCTGTTCTTTCGAGCTAACAGAGCTCTGAGTTTGCCTCTTGCTGAGCCATCCAGATGGGGAGAGAATGACTCTCCAAGGCACTGAACTCCTCATCATCATGTGTGTCATGCATGCTTAATGCTGTCCTTTAGCCAACACATCCATTTTATTGTCTTAATTGGCACCCATAAATTGATGTCTCCTTAATCCCAGTCTTTAGTTTTGGTTTTCTACCAGAAATTTGAATGGATATCTTTTCTTCTCTGTCTCACAATATCTTCTACTGAGCATTTCTATCCCTGGGCAGCTCTCTTACCATCACACTTTCTTTGCCTACTTTTCCAATCATACTTGATGGTTCCACATTCTCCTTTTATAGGCCCCACCATCCATTCCAGGAACCTGGCAGCCATCTTTGTCTCCTCCTCCCTCTTACAAGCTGTTGTAATTATGCATTACCAAGTAGGCAAATTGTACTTTTTTCTTTAAATCCCTCTCATCTTTTCCATGCTTGCAGTCAAATCCTTAACTCAGGTATTCAATATTTCTTGTCTGTATCATTGTGTGGTCTCTTACCAGGTCCTCCATCTCCAACCCTTCACGGTTACTAGCTGCCTGAACTCCAAAACCAAGTACATCATTCTGTTCTCAAGTTTAAAACACAAGGCTGGGGTGGTTGCTCAGTGGTTATGGCACTTGCCTGGCATGCACAAAGACTCGGGTTCAAACCCCAAAACCATGTACACAACGAAGTGTTGGAGCAATGAAAGCCACATGAAAAACTAAAACTAATTAAAATTGATTCTTCTCCCTTTCACTGTCCTTCTCTTTCAAAACAAAACAAAATAAAACAAAACAAAAGAAAAACATCGTTAAAGTTCTTCATTGTCTAAATTCTTTAAAATAACCTACAAGGATTTTTATGGAACTATTTACAGTCCTTCTTCCTTTACCATGTCATACTAACCTACCTTCACAATGCCGAAAGCAATGCACTCCTTTTTGTTCTTGGGGTTTCGTATGTGACGTTCTCTTTCAGGGATGTTTTAGGGTCAGCTTGCTATCACCATCTATCCCCTACCTTACTAGTTCCAGCTCATCCTTTATATTTCTGTGACAGAAACATTGCAATATTTTACCATAGTGCCCAGGTGTTTGTCAAGGGTTCATTTGTGCCAAAAGAGGACATAGAAAATTTGAAAATGTCCTCCCCTCTTTGCCAAATCCTTGGTAAGTGCTCCCTAAAACCTGTTGCCTAGATCCTATTCCCTACTCAGTATGTTTAATCAATGGCACCAACCAAAAGAGGTGCTATGGGTTGGATGGGTCCCACAAAATTTCATGTGTTGGAAACTTAGTCCCCAAAGTCATGTTAATGGTATTTGCAGGCAAAAACTTTGGGAGGTAATTACAGTTAGATGAAGTCATAAGGATGGGGCCCCCACAGGGACATTAGTGGTTTTATAAGAAGAATAAAGACTTCAGTTAGCACTTGCTCTCTCTTATCAAGTGATGTCCTCTACCTTGTTGTGGTGCAACAAGAAGGCCCTCATCACATGCCAGGGACTTCCAGCTTCCAGAGCTGCAAGAAATAAATTTCTGTTGTTTTTTTGTTTTGTTTTATTTTTTGTTTTATAAACTACACAATCTCACAAATTTTATTACAGCATTAGAAAACATACTAAGATAAGGGATAACAGTATCAGTTTTACAGTCATTGCCATCTGGATACAATGCTCCCAACTTCTAACCAAGAGACTCTACTTGGTCATCCCAGAAAATTTCTGCTTCCTCAACTTACTTCATGAGATCGTCTTTGTCTGAGAGACCCCATATGTTTCCCAGCTTTGACAGAAAGTTTTCTTCACTTCACAACTCCAATTGCCCCTGTCCTAACCTCATTATCCCAGGCTGTCAGGAGGAATTGGCTAATTGCCTCAGAGTACACTTTTAGTTCCAAATATACTTTTAAAAAAATGAGCCTTCACACACAATAAGAGAACTGAGTTTTGTTTTTATATTTGAATCATCAGCTCATTTCTCTACTACCAGGACAGCCATGAACAAACTTTCTAGAAATGTGTCTTACAGGCTCCAGAAATATAAAGAATAACATTCAGTTCAATTCAGGAAAAGCATCCCTTGCCAGGCAAATAAAGATCAAAATGTGATACTTTATGTAATGGTTTCCTTTAATCAAAATTTCCAAAAATAAGACTCACTCCATTCCCACCACCAAGAATTCCTACACTCGCACAATCTATCTCTGCTAATTTTTACTGTGAACCTTCAAATTCAGGTGTTTGAAAATCTTCCTCTTACATCCATGTACTGTGGATAAAATTGGCATTCCACTATCAGCTTCCCACTCTGCCTGGAAGATGATCTGCCTACTGGAGGATGAAATGGGCCTAGCCTCAGGAGAAATGAATCAGAAAACACGCCCATAGATTGCTGAGATTCTGGTTCTCTGCCATCCACCTTCAGTGTTTGGCTGCCTGACTTATTCTCTGTTTATAACCCTTCAAAAGGTCCTTCCCATGTACAAAGAGCTATGGCAAAAGGCTAGGCCTTCCACCCTTTTTCATTGGATTCCTCTCTATCCACTGAGCCTCATCTATCTCAGGGAGGGGTTGTAGCGTGCTTCAGGGACACATCAGTCACAACTAGCTATTTGAGGAACACTCAACTAAAAGGCCTTAAAAATTGTCCTTTGGAAAAAGTTCACTGGAAGATAAGCTTCTTTAGCAAGGGGTATTTATATTAGCACAGATATTTTGAGACAAGGGCAATATGGGTAACACTCAAGTGGGATCTAACTATATCAGAACCAATTGGGCTGAGCCACGGTAAGAATGGTCATCAGTTCTTTAGTGAAAGGAAGCTGAACACATATTTCAGGATTTGGTACATTCCCTTTGAGCTGTGTTGCACTGGAAAATGAATTGTGGGTAGTTGTCATGACATCTTGCGAGTTCTATCACTCTTAAATCCTTTCATCACCTTTACTGTGCTCCACATTGAGGAATCTCTCTGTCCATTGGTATATGTGAACATCTGGTCCCCAAGGCAGATCCCCCCTGAGGACAGGAATTGAGATTCTGGAACACAGAAAAGATAAGACAACCATGACTGCCCTTCTGCACAGATTTTCCTAGTAGACCTGGTGCTGTCTACATCGATCACATGATGGCATTTGGTCGCAAGCCTCTTTCCAGGAAACTCCTCCCTCTGGGATTAAATCCTGTGACTTCCAAGGATCCCAGACTAAAAGATGCCCAACTCCTGCCTCCTTTCCTGACCCCAGACTGATCACTGTGCTCCTGATTTCCTGTTCTCTTTACTAACATTGAGTTCAACCATGCCATTGCCAGGGACTCACTGCTAGGATGGGCATCTCTATAGCTGTTCACGTGGCCAGATGCTGACCTGATAACTTGGTCCCACTCTGGCTATCTAACCAAGTCCAACCTCACCTCATTTTAACTCTATCTAGCCTGTTCTGCCAAACCCACGTTCAAGCAAGCGGGGCAAACCCTGCCCCTCCCTGGCAGGTTCTCAGGCTTGAACTCTCCTCCATGGCCTTCCTGGTCAGGCTGAGTAGACGGTTTGGCTGAGACATAAGTTACATATAGGACAGTTATGGGAAATGCAGCTATAAAAGCAGATTGGGGTCAGCCTGGAGAGGACTTGGAATGAGAGAGAAAGAAACGTCCTCCTCAGCTCTTGCAGCAGCACACCATTGTCTCAGCACAACTCCAGATTTCATTTACTGGGTAGGGAGCAACTCCATTAAACTTCAAAGCATCACTTGAGAGAGGATTATTTTCTTACCAAGGTGACTGAAGGTATTTTGGTTCTAAGACTTTATGATCACATTGTCTCACAGGCAGCTTGACAATGTCTTATGTCTCTGACACTGGAGGATTTATTCACTTGAAGCGCAGCACTAAACCCTTGTCGGGTGCTGTATGTAAAATCTGGCTTTATAAATAAACACTACTTTTCCCTTCTGCCTCTCTTACTTCTGAGAATCTACAAGCCCCTACCATCTCTTAATGAAAGCAGGCTGTGCTCCTACCTTGATGGAAAGCAGAAGTTATCCTTGCTGTGTTTTAGAGGAGCATCCTCCTTAGGAATGGAATGATAATATTCCTTTCTCTTTCTCTCTCGAGGTCTGAAGAAATTGCAGTGGATAATAGAGTAGAATTATTCTACTTGGTGATATCAAGGAAGAAATGAAAATCTTTTGTCCTAAACACCAACCTGTGTGTTACTGCCTCACAATTTCCCCCAAAATATTCTTCTCCTCCCTAATCTTGTGTAAGTACATGTACTGGATGAAGAGTCCATTGTGTCGGAAGAAAGCAGACATTCATCTAGCTCATCTTGAATCCTCATATTGACAGGGAGTTCACTGTTCTGCAGGGAAGCCCATTCCATGGGAGACAGCTCTGTTTCTCACATGAAACTACACTCTCTCTCCCTGCAAATGTTGTCTTTGGGTTCCAGCCAGGGTTCTTTAGGGGACCTCTGAGCAAGTGTTATTCTTTCTCCACATGACAGCACCTCAAATATTTGAAGACAGCTATCATGGCTACTTTTCATGATTTTCTTCTCCCATCTGAGCTAAGGGCAGACCTTGGCAAACAGAAAAAACTGTTCTCAGTGGCTTGTAATATTTCTATTTCTTAAGAAAGAAACTAACATGGAGCAACGTGTCACTTACTGCCCTATTTTTTTTTTTTTTAGAATAAATGCTTTTTTCACCTCTGAATTACCTTGGTTAACTCTTTCTCGCTCAGGAAACCAACAAATTTGGTTTTCTCTGAAGCCTTTGCTGACCCTACTACAAATTGTTGGTTGCTCTCTCCTCTGAGCTCCCATGATATTCTATTTAAATCACTGCATTGCTTTGTTTCAATTCATTTATGCCAAGCCATACCTCTAAAAACCCTAAAAGTCGCAAGCACTACCCAAATTTTAATCATGATGGTATCTCCAGTGCCTAACAGAGTGCCTAGAACTTAGTAGCAACAAAATCAATGTTTGCTGCTGACTGAACGCTGTCTATACATCATAATAAAAAGGGTTGTCAAGATTTCTCAATGCCTTAAACTATTGGGAATCTGTTACTTTACAAAGTTGGTTTATTATTTCTCCTGTCAGCTTCAGGTTCCAAATATATGGAGCACGTGTACAAATGCAGAAGCAACTTTGTATATATATTCCCCATAAAGAAGATCTATGCCAGCACTCTGCTGTATTTATCTGGCGACTAGCATCAGTGGTGACACATAAAACTATACAGTTAAAGGACATTAAAGTGTAGCTTAGATGAAAACAGATGAAAAAGACAGAAACTGCTCAAAAGGCTGCTGAGAAGAAAAATATCTCTAGGCCCATTCTTTAAAGCATTTACATAAATAATCCCAAGTAGATAAGCATTTTTTTCTCCTTTATAAAAATTTTTTGGTGTGTACGTGTATGTTAGGAAGGATCCTTTTAATTTAAAGTTATTATTAGTCACAATTTCTGCTTTTCTCACTTGCATCCTTAATGTTTTAGAAGATGGTTAGATTGTCTTTAAATATGTGAGGGGGTTGGCAGAAAAGGCACCGTTAATGACAAGGACAGCCAGGTGGCCCCCAGACAGCAAATCTGGTAGAGTCAAAGGGAAGGGGTGGTAAAGTTTAATTGCTCTTTTTGGTTTCTTATCATCTTACACTAAGAAATATGATCTTATGCCAAGAAAACATTTTGTTAAGGACTAATTCAACCCAAGTTTAACAGAAGAAGAAAACTGCCATCTGAGTACGTTTGACAAATGTTTTTCTTAACTCAAATTCCATCTTCAATGCTCAATAGATATAAGAAAGAGAAAGAGCAAGTCTAACCCTACACCCTTTAATATAATTTTCAGCAGTCTTTGAAGAAACTAAAAGATGTTTTCTAGTATTTTATGCGATAATTGATAATAATTCCCTCTGTCATTTGAGAATAGGGACTACATACAGGGATTATGCAACCAGTTGCAACATTATATGCTCAAAGTGTTCACACTGGGACCATTGCCATACTTACTCATGTCATTTTGGACAAGAGGAAGGACCTAGGATGCAGGTGTAAGCTTAACAGAAACTGAGTTGCCCAGAGATGGTACATGGAAGAAGGTAGCTTTTGGGGGAAAAGGAGGCATCAGGATGCAAGGAACAGATGACAGGTAACATACAGATTAGTTTAAGGAAGCACATAACTAATCAAACAAGTTGTGTTAGTCAACTTTTCGTCACTGTGACCAAAATATCTGATAAGAACAACTTAGAAAAGGATAAGTTTATTTTGTCTCACAGTTTCTGAGGTTCCATTCATGATTGGGTGACTCTGTTCCTCTGAGCCCAAGGTGAAGCAGAACATCATGGCAGAAGGGCATGGCAAAGGGAAGCTGTTCAGAAGCCTGGAAGCAGAGAGCAAGCATGAGGAGTCAGAGACAACATACATTATCCCCAAAGGCACACACCCCCAGTGATCTACGTCCTCCTGCCACACCCTACCTCCCTACAGTTACCACACACTAGTCCATTCAAATGAGTAACCCACTGATGGATTAATACAAAGATTAAGCTACAGCTCTCATCATCTAATTTATTATTTTACCTCTTAACATTTCTGCATTATCTATAATGTTTCCAATACATGAGGTTTTGGGAAACATTTCATATCCAAACCACAACGGAAGGAGACTTCAGTTTTCTGAAGTGCTGAAGTACCTTAAACAGTTAGAACAGGATTTTCCATGCAAAGCCAAAACCTGCAGATTGAAAAGGGGCTCAGCAGCCCACACCTATAATCTCAGCTACTGAGGAGGCTGATGCAGGAGGATCACAAATTCCAGACCAGCTGGGGCAACTTAGTAAGACCCTGCTGCAAAATGAAAAAGAAAAGGCAGCACATTTAGGTCTGTGGTGGAGTGCCCCTGGGTTCAAACCCTAGCACTGCAAACAAAAGAAAAAACACCTGCAGAATGAGACTATGGACTGGACCCAGATGCCCCAGGTTCAAATACCAATCTTTCCACTTTCCAGTTGTGCGATATCTAGAGAACAAATTTCTGTAACAAAGTTTCTTTTCACATGAAAAGAGGATAGAATGCTATAAAAACCCATAGCTTTGTAGTGAAGAAAAAACAAAATAATCCCATAAAGCACTAGACATAGTGCCTGAAACATAGTAAATACTCAATAAATTATTTTAAGAACATAACCAAGATGCAAAGCAAATATTATAAATTATCTTGAAGATACAGAGGCAAAGCAATGATTTTCTTCAAAGATAAAACAAAGTATTACATTAGTTTCCCATAGCTACCAAGACAAATTAGCACAAACTGTTTCTTTATCAACAGAAAGTTATTTTTTCAGTCTTGGAGGTATGAAGTCCAGGATCAAGATATTGACAGGTCTGAGCCCACTCTGAAAGTTTGAAGACAGCATTTATATTTACCCCTTCCAGCTTGTGGTGACCACAGGCATGGCTTGGCCTGAGGATTTCCTCTAATCTCTGCCTCAGTCTCTCTGTCCATGTCTTCTTGTCTTTCATCTCTTATAACGATATTTGCCACTGGATTGAGAGCCCACCTAGAAAGTCAGAATGATCTTGTCTCAGGATCCTTGATTTAAATTATACTTGCAAGACCCTTTTGTCAAGTAAAAATCATATTCACAGATTCTGGGGATCAGGACATACAGTTATCTCTTTGGAGGACTTCATTCAACCCACTCACTAAAGGTAGTGATTAAGCAATAATTACCCAATTTAAATTAAATGGTAAAATCTAGTTAAGAAGATAATATTTGAAATCATATCCTTAATAGAATTAATTAAAGTATTTTAATCAATCACCATGGGAAAAAATTATCATGATAAAAACAAATTTGTTTCAAAGAGAGTAATGATTTAATGTACAACTATATACTGTTTTCTTGAGCTGTGCCAGGGTTGTTTCTGTGTGTGTGACATGCAACTGGTAAATTAAAACTTCATAGCGCTAGGTGATGCTTTCCCAAGTGCCTAAGTAAAGGTGTACTTTCTCCGCAGAGTTTTTCTTTAAAAAATGCTGTTCTTTCCAATCTGTTAGAATCTTGGAACCCTATTAGTTTTGGTGCAGGCAACCAGAGGTGATAGTGTCATGATGAAATGAAATCATTGATGTTGGGTACAAAGAACCTGGTTTGGAATCTTTCACTCTTGATCTGAACTACAGCCAGATGTCTCACTTTCTGACCACCAGCTTCTTTCATTTGTAAAGCGGGGAAAATCCTCTTCACCTCCTTAACTTTCATCAGGAAGACCTGCCCCTTGATTTTCTCATAAATGCTCGAAAACCTGGCCTTAGCAGAAGTGGGACACATGTGTAACTATGGACAAGGGCACAAGCAACAATAAGGACAAACTTCTCCTTCATCTTGTCTGGTTATGAGAAAACCTATTTGTGCTTACTTATGCAAGACTTTGACCTAAGATTGCAGGGGAACTGAGACCAAAAACAGGAGGCCAACAGAAATCCAGGAAGTGCTGGAACCAGTGATTGGTCCCTTTCTGGGAACCACATCTTTCACTCTCTATCCACCCCAACCCTGCCTCTAATCACAGCCGCTGGTTTCTGTCTATGTACAATCAGTTCAGTTTCTGCCACTGGCACCTTCCTTTGCTTACATATAGCTTCTTCTGCTTCCTCAAAACTCTGGGCCAACTGTGGCTGTGGCTATCCTATTGAGACCAATGCAACCCCTCATCATCTCCCATGATATTCTTTCAGTTTCTGCCACACTGCTAACCCTTTTACCCTGAAACTTTTCCCATTTCAAATTTCCTAGAAAGTAATCTGATCTGGCCCAATAATTCCTTGCAGAATAACCCATAAATGATGAGACATAGGGTTATGCTGATTTTGGGTACAGGGGCCATCCATCTGTAGACAGAAAGTGGGATCACATGCAGGAAAACACAGCTACCATCACTCACAAGAAATTATGCATGGATTAGCTTTTCCTATACCCTGATATGGCAGACAAATGTTCATGGTCTGCTCAAGCATCCTGCCTTCTTGGAGAACCCTTTCTTTCCCTCAAGGCAGATATGCACTGGGTTCTTATGGGTCCCCAACCTTTGACCATATTTAACTGGTTCAGTTTGTGGCACTTATCACCAATTGTAACCATTATTCCTATCTCCTCAATTTCTGAAGTTGATTTTGTGTCACATGAACTTCCTCCTTTTCATCCAAGCCTTAAATTGTGAGTGTTGTTCATGATCTTTTTCCCCCCAAACGTAGAAAACACATCTCCTAAAAGAAACCTGCTTTCATCAGGAAAATCTGAGATGTAGGATAAAGGAGATCCTGCCAGCATTCAAGCACTAACTGTACCTGCTCTCAGACCTGACTGGACATCCTGGTCTTTCCAACTGCAACTTACTATTCAGATCCAAGGATTCTGTAAGAATTCCCAGAGATCTCCCTTCAACATGGCTATTGTGCTTTAGACAACTAACATGGGGTCTCTGCGGCTTTCATCCAAGGTAGTCTTAACCGTCTTATAGAAGGATAGTCAGGAGAGGCCACAAGATTTCTCCACAACACCCCTTGACACTTTGGCTTCCAGGTAGCCCTATAATTGGTACTTGGAGCTGGTCAGAATTTTCTGCAGTAGCATCAGGTCTCTCTCTCTCTTTTTTTTTTTTTTTAGGAGAGAAGGACAGAGAGAGAATCAAATTTTATTGAGTTGGGGTTGGGGATTTAGCTCAGTGGCAGAGCGCTTGCCTAGCACGCGCAAGGCCCTCAGTTCAACCCTCAGCCCTGAAAAAAAATTTTTTATTGAGTTTTTCACATGGCTCTTGTTGCTCTGACACTTAGTTGTGTACGTGGGTGCTGGGGTTTGAACCTGTGTACTTGCGCATGCCAGGCAAGCACCGTAATGGCCAAGCCTCTGCTCCAGCCCCAGGTCTCACATTTT
Organism: Aplodontia rufa; assembly: GCA_004027875.1. Lineage (NCBI taxonomy): Eukaryota > Metazoa > Chordata > Mammalia > Rodentia > Aplodontiidae > Aplodontia > Aplodontia rufa. The sequence goes on from PVKS010000907.1 coordinate 44,846, forward strand.
AATTCACTAGGAACCATATTTATAATACAAAATAAGATTCATTATTTCACCAATATTTATTGATTGTTATGGGATAGGCATTAGGCCCTATGCTAGAAATTAATGAACAATAAAACAAACTTCTGGCAGAAACATCGTATTTTAAACTCCTATTCTTCCTGGAATTTAGTAGGAAGTATTCACTCCAAAGGAACATTCCACCCCAACTCACACCCCACACTGCAAGACAAAAACATTTGTAAGCTCAGAACTCTCTCCCTCTGCGTAAGCTTTGATTACACTGATGTACTTAAGCTGAAAGGAAAGCACCGGGGGCTGCCAACTTCAGCGATTGAAGGAAGCCCTCCTGAGCCCCTTTTCTAGCACTACGTTTGGGACTTGCCTTTCGCATCATTCCCAGAGGCAATTATAGGAAATAAATACAAGTCAAGTTAAACCATTTTTAATGAGTTGCCTGGGAGCATCAGAGTAACTATATCACTACCTGGTCTCCCCAAGTCTACTAAGCTCCTTGAACACACAGGAATTGCTTATTTCTTCAATGTTTAACAAATATTTCTGAAGGGCTTCTTAGTACTGTCCACTTTGATCGGAGCTAAGATTCAGTGGTGAGAAATACAGAAAAAAGTTCTTTGTCATGGGAAGACAAAGAACAAATCATAAATCACGTAAAGCTGGGTTATGATAGATTATGAGGAGTAGTTGTGGGGGGGGGTGAGAGCTGGAGAAAGGCCAGGCAGATGGGAGACAGTCTCTCTGAGCTGTGGCCTTTCAGTACATGCCTGCAAGAAGATGGCAAAATTTGTGTGGATGTTCTGGGAATAATCCAGGAAGTGCAAATGACCTGTAGTGAAAAATGTTTTAAAACCAGCAAGGAAACTAGGATGATTAGAGCAAAGCAAGTAGAAGAAATGCAGGGAGAATTGACATACACACCATTGTATTCTGTGAAGAACCTCAAGAGAAGAGGAAAGCTGCTGAAGTTCTTCTAGGATTGGTGCTTCCTGAATTTTGATCCAAATTCTTACTGGGAAAGTTGCAGCAATTGAACCGTTCACTTTCAGTCTCCATCCTAAAACCCAGAACCTATGAATATGCCCTTCCATGGAAAAGGAGTTTTTGCAGATATAATTAAAGTTCTTAAGATAAAATTCATTCTGCATCATCCATGTAAACCTTAGATCTAATAGCATCTTTCCTTATAAAAGAAACACAGAAACACGTGGTGAAAGAAGCATGTGAGAAGGTGAAGCCGGAGATTCAAATTATGCAGCCACAAACCAAGGAATTCCTGGAGCCACGAGCTAGAAAAGGCAAAGGTGAGGAGCAGGGATCTTTTTAACACCCCCTGCCAAATCCCATGCCTGAGAATGAAGCCACCTTGAACTCTCTAGAGCAGGTTAGTCCCAAGATGAATCCTACTGAGTGACCCCAGTTGATGCTGTATAGAATCACTTCACTTGGCCTCCCCTGAATTCCTAACCCCAAAAATCATGAGATGTGATGAAAAATGGTTGCCAATTTAAGCCACTAAGTTTAGGGATAGTTTATATCTGGAGTGCTAAGTGTGATGGTGGCTATCAGAGGGTTGCAACAGAGGGAAAACCCACTGCTTTGTGAAGCATGGAGCATAGGGTTTCACATGTAACTGCAGGAGAATTAATTAGGAGTCTCCCGTGGTAGTTCAATGAGTGGTGCTATTGACTTGGAGTAGAGGGCAGAGTTAGAAGAAATGGAAGTAATCACATTTTACATTTGTTTCAGAGATCAAACCTGGATCATCAGTTGGTAGTTTGGGTGCGAGTTGTGGAAGAGGAATTGAAAATTGATATAATTTTTATCTAAGTCTCTTGATGAGAGAAAGGAAGGGAAAGGAATCCTTTAAAGGAAGGGCAAGAATTTTGGATTTTTTTTCAAATATCTGTTGTTAAATACCCAAGTAGAGATGTTGGACACTCCAGTATGTAGTTAAACAAAAACAATAAGATTGAAGATGGAAGATCTCAGTGAATAGAGGTTATTTAAAGACATAAGAGCAGGACTGGAGTGGTGGCTCAGCAGTTACTGTGCTTGCCCAGCATGCACAAGAACATGGGTTTGAGCCCCAGCACCATTTATACAATGAAGTGTTGGAGCAACAAAAGCCACATGAAAAACCAAATAAAATTGATTCTTTCTCTCTCTTTCTCTCACTGTCCCTCTCTCTCTCTAAAATAAATAAATGAATAAAATAAATAAATATGAGCAGATAAGATAATTTAGGGAGTAAATTTGGATAGGATTGAAACATAAATATTGATCCCTGAAGCACTCCACATTAAGAAATTGTGAAAATTAGGATAAACAAAAAATGAACACTCCTGTGGTCTTGGATGTTTGTGACTACAAACCTAATTCCATATTAGGAGATAGGGATGCTTGGGAGGTGATTAAACCACAAGGGTAAAGCCCTCATGAATTGGATTAGTACCCTTATACAAGAGACCCTTGATAGTTGCCTTGCTTCTGCCACAATGTGTGGACACAGTGAGTAGTTACAATCTGGGAAGAAGAAAGCGGGTCCTCACCAGACACCAAATATGCCACAGCAGTCCCCATAATGATGGAAATAAATTTCCATTGTTAATAAGACACCCAGTTTTTACATCCCTTTTATATAGCAGACTGAACATACCAACACATAGATAAAGACATAGCTAGTGATGAGGAGGAAAACCAAGAGCACAGAGTCACAGAAATTAAGTGAAGACCATGTTTGACAAAGAGCAGAAAACCTGCACAGGGTGGCTGACCAATGGAGTAAGATGAAGGTTGAGATGACTTGACAAAACAATGTCCCTAGTGTGATGGAGACAACATCTTCACTGGAATGAGATTAAGAAAAAGTTGCAAGTGAAAAAATGAAGATGGAGAATATAGATATTCATCATATGGAATATTACTGCAAGAGAAATGGAAAAGTGGGATATTAGCTAAATGGGGATGACCATTAGACATCTCTCTGCCAGGGTGATGAAGAGAGAAAAGGAACAAGATTCTTGGGAAATCAAGAGGGAGGGATCCAGTCCACAGTTCCGGGTTCAGCCGTAGATGCAAGTAGGCCATAGCTCATCACTGTTGTGCCCTAGAAGGTGGAGTATGTGGGGGGGGGGTACAGGAAGCTTTGAATGGAGATTTTTTTTTATCATTGTTCCTATTGTTTCAGTGGAATAATGTATAGAAACCACCGGAGAGCAGAAGAAAGAGAGGGAGGAAGACCTTTGATGTAAGAAGAGAAGATGCAAAGTAGTCATCTCAAAGGGAGTGAATGATATAGGTATTGTGGCAGACCAGCAGTATCTCAATACTAGATATTTTGGTTCTTAATTTAAAGGAACCCCAGAAATCATAGCTAATAAATAAGGAGATGTGTCACTCAGACCCCCCTTCAAGAGAAAACTTGTAATAAGCTGGAGAAGAGCAGCTGTCTGACAGCCTCCCTATCATATAGCCTTCAGAATCTTCCAGAACATTTGAGTCAAGGCTGTGCTCCCACAACCCACAACTGAGCATGCAAGAGAGCCCCCCAAAATGGGACTGGTCCTTGGGCAGTCTTTGCACCAGAGTTTCCTGTAGGAACCCTGTAGGTAAAGATTTCCTCAGAACTGCACATTGTCTACGGGTGCTCCCACTCCCCCATATATGTTAGACCTCTCTCAAATTCTGAAAGCTTTCTTTGCCTCCTCCTGCTCCCTCCCAGGTTTATGCTTCAGAGGGGTTATAACTGCCCCACCCCACTTCAGACTCCATCTTGATCTTTGCTTCCTAGAGAGTCCACCTAACACAACAAGGTCATGAGTCTCTTTTTCCTCCACTCACTTTCAGTTCTTCTGATCATAGTCCACACATGACATGAACAAGTGCTGGACTTTGACCAGTGTGTGTATGGGAGTGATAGAGGGATGGACATCTCCAAACATATGCAGGTTTGACTCCGAATGTGGAATCCAAAGATCAGTGAATCCCTCAGTAGAGTGAAAGACACACTCACCAAAGGTGCAAGAATCAGACTGTACACCCAAGACAGCTTATGTTTATCTACACCCATTATTAAACCACACATCCCCTTCAGAGAACTAAGTTGGGGAGGACAGAGGACCCTGTTAGGGATTGCTCTTCACACTCTTCTCACTTAGGCCACCATCCTTCCTTGTACAGGCATTGTGCTGGGCACATTGCATCTTCTTTCAACTTCCTGAGGGTTAAAAAACAGATAGTTGAAGTAGACACTATTTCACTACATTTTCTATGCAAAGAAACTGAAATACAAAGAGAAGTCATATAGGCAGTAAGATGAGGATGCAGGATTTAGACCCAATTCAACTTCAAGGACTTGAAAGTCTGAGCCCATTCACAATAAAACAGTGTTGTTGTACTTGTTAAATACAACTTACATATCAGAGCTACTCATTAATTTATTCTTATGTAGCCAGTTTGTGCAGTATGCAAATGTGTATATAAATCATTATTTTAATTCATACAAAGATGCAAATGTATTCTTAGGTTTACAAGAAACTAGTAAGATAACTTTACCTCAGTTGACCCATTCTTAGGGATCCAGCAAATCTGAATCATTCTAATATAAATAAAACTCTAGTTTTCTGCATGAGAATTATTCTTTCAGAATTTAAAACACTGAGTCCCTGGCCCCCCATCAAGGATATTTTAGAATCCTCATGATGTTCTTCAGGGCTGAGATAAATGTAAAAGACAAAAGCCTCTCCCTGGAATTTTCTCTCTCCAAGTATAGGGGGGTGAGAAGAAGAAGGATCTATATCTCAGTTCTATTCTTGGGAATCTAAGACAGGATATAGCTCTGTCCTTCAATAATCTGATTTCTGAAATCTCTCATGTATCTGAATTCAGAGCCAGGAGAGTTTACTTTCCCTGTTCTCACCTCCTACAAGCAGATAAATATTTTGAACAGATAATTTGAGAGATACTTGGAAAATCCACTGCTTCCACCCTGTTCTTCAGGTAGGACATCTGAAATCCTTCCAATCTTTAGGAACCTCCATGTAATTCTGAATACCCTGAGCTCATTAGCTATTATCATCTTGTACTTAACTTGGATGAAAATGACTATGGAAATGTATATTAAGATAAGGTAGAAAACAAAAAGGAAATGGACAGGCTACAAGGCGAATGCTGCCAGGAACAATAGCTTCCCCAGGCCACCTGTGTTCCTCTGATGGTGGCTCCTCATTCCCTCCCCTCACAGCTGCTATACACACCTGTGCCTACTGCAGTTCCTCAGGAGACTTTGATTCTTGCTCTGAGCTTTCCCATATGTTCTTCCCTCTTCTCAGCCATGGCTTCCCTGCTCCCTGCCTAGTTATCCTCCTTGTCCACTCAGTCATTCTCCCACTTTGTTCCCCTTCAGATTGGATTTCCGCTTTAGGCTCCCCAGCACTCTCTTTGACATACCAGAGGACAATGACCTTTTAAAATTTACCTTCATGTTTCTAGCATCTAGCTTGATGTCTTAAACAAATGGTCTTAATAAACACGCACATGACTAAATGAAGCTCCATCACAGAAAAAGGCACATTATTCAATAGCTCTTTAATCATGCTGTTTCCTCTACTAAGCTGTTCTGTTCTGAAGACTTGTGTCTGTGCATTCTTGTATATCTAGGAGCTCAGCATCATGCCTGGTCCACAGGGGATGCTCAATGAATAATTTGGGTGCTCATTAACTTAGGCAACATGCATCTTCACCTCAAGCTGGATTCTATCAATGGTAGAAACGGCTTCTCCTTCAGGACTTAGGAGAGACTAGCTAAAGGCACTAGGTTCACTATAAGCCCCGACCCCCCACCCCCAATGAATGATCTGCATCAGCAGCACCCTCTGTATCTAAGTAGAAGCCTGGTCCCATCCAGTGCTTCCCTGTCTTGAGGCAGGCACACAACTTCATCACCTCCCCTCTCCTCCTTCTCCTGTTGTTTCTGGAATTAAGGTGCTGCAGGGCTGGCCTCCCTCTGACACTCATTACTCTGGTACTGATGGCCTTCCACCTCCCTGTTATTCTGTGAAGATTAGAAAGCAGAGACCTTTCTTGGACAAGGGAATGGGTTTTGTCAGTATTCAGTGTGTAATAGCAGAAAATATGATAAATTCTGGCAGTCAATCGAATATGACATGATAATGAATGCTAACATCATGTGCCCCCCATTGCCAGCAGAGGGGAAAGTCATGTTAGATTACAGCTAAACACAGACACCTTGTGATTTCTATTTGCCTCCTTTTCTTCCTCCTCCTTTTCCGGGTTTAACCTCAGCGCTTGCTCAACTCCACCCTGACACCCCTAGCTTCATTTGTCTGCATTGCTCAGAAATATTGCTTCAATACCCCTGGGCTCCACGATCTGTCTATAAGAAACCTGACCTCTGTGCAGTTCCCTTCCTCCAATTTAGCAGAGTCCTCTGCCTGGAGAGCCCTCCAGCAGCCAGCAGGCAACCCTGAGTCTGAATCAGACTGCGACTGCGTGGGATAACAAAGCAAGAGAGCACCGAATGGACTTCCAAATCCCACTTCATGGGAGTCAAGAGGCAAAACTCCAGCTCTCCCCCACAAAAGGAACACAGAACAAAACCAGAAGCCAAATCCTGCTTCTTGCCTTAGTTTTCTCCCAAATTCCTTTATTTCAGATTCCTTGCCTGCTATTTGGAGTTTAGAAATTCCCAGGAGTGTCATTTTCTCAGTTGCTTTCTTTTTAATAAAGGCAATAAATAATGTCCTTGCATGTTAAAAATGGAGCCTGCTATCATTGGGGCCACAGAGTTCTTAGAACCTATTCCCCTTGGACAGCCAAAATATTTGATACCTATCTAATAATATTTATGAATTAGCTATGATTATATATACCAAGCCTATGGCCTTCAATCATTATTATATACATAATATTTATATACATGTCTGTACACATATGTTTTCATGTGTGTGTGTGTGTATACATATATATGTAATACAGGTTTTATGTGATATATAGCTTAAAATGCTCTGGGCCACTTTTTAAAATGTCATTGCCATGAGGTGTCAGGACAGGAGGATCTTTTGTCTCCCCAATTTATCCACTAAGCACCAAGAAGGAGTCACAGTGGATCACATGACCAGGACTCATTTTTTTCATTCCCCAAACATCCCCCTCAGTGTAAATTGAAATGTGACATGGAAAGCTTGCTTTTAAAGCTTTCAGATAGTGAAAATATGGGAATCATGACTAATTTAATAACAATTACTCGCATTAATATCTGACTCTTACCTTATAATTTACAAAGAACTTTTGCTTACATTATTTCATTTGACTCTCAAAAATTAATAAAGTGAGTATTATGATTATACTCATTTTACAGATGAAGAAACTGATGTCAACATTCATAATACTTAAGTATTTCAAAAGTCTTTAAAAAGAGGTCCTCAACCAACCATGTTAAATTTAATAGAAATAATGACTTTATCCAGGAGCAGTGCTACTACTTGTAGTCCCAGCAGCTTGGGAGGCTGAGACTGGAGAATCAGAAGTTCAAAGCCAGCCTCAGCAATTTAGTGAGGCCCTAAGCAAATTAGTGAGACCCTATCTCAAAATAAAAAATAAGAAAGGGACTGGGAATATGGCTCAGTGGATTAAGGTCCCTAAATTCAATTCCTGATTCTAAAAGAAAAAGAAATGACCTTAATGTTATTTGGATATTCTTTTATACTTTCAACGTATTTTCAAATACATTTAGCTTCCAAATAAAATTAAACAAACATGCAGAAATTTATAATGTGTCATCTGACATCTTGAAATCTTTCATAGAGGAAGAAACACAATCAAGGTATTCATCACACTGTCTCCTGGAAGACAATCAGGGAAACATGATCAAGGAAAGAGAAGTCCTGAGTACCATCCTCCGTCTGCAGTCTCAGGCCACCATCTCTTTCCCTCAAAGCTCCCTGCCTGCCCCGACTCCCCCAGGAGTAAGAGTTGCTCACTTGATTATTTAATGACTAAGATCAGATAAAACTCACTTCAATAGTGGATGCATTTGTTGTTTTGAAAGATATTGTGCATCTGTGAAAAAAACCTTCTCTTCTCACCTTCCTCATCTGCAGTCGGGCAAGCCTGGACTGTAAGCTTCATCTGGATTAGGTGGAAGAGGATGAATACTGACCTTATAATGCTAAGTTGAAAGAGCAGGATTCAAACTTACACATTCACATAGTATGACCTCAATTGTGTTTAAAAGCAATATATACATATATATATATATATATAAGTTTACTTCTACTCATGTTCATACTAAAATCTTTATAATTAGCATGTGTTTTTATAGTCAGGTGAGACTAATTAATAGAAAAGGTGAAATTAGATTGACAGAATGTATGAAAAATCCAGGAGATTTATTTAGATAACCTCTGCATGAGGCTTCTAAACATCACCTCAGTGGTAAAATGAATGAGTCAAAGCTATTCAACTTAAATACTCTTCCAGAAAAATCTCATAGAGAATAAAATCATCCTCCAGGGCAGATGGCAGGATGTATATCAATCCACTAATGCTCTGCCTGGCACCTGGTATGTCTTTGAATGCCAGAATTTATAAGAAATTCATGATCATTTGGGATTTTGCCCCGAGTTGCTGAAAAAACCCAAAATTTCCCCTGTTCCTGCCTGCCTTTACCTGCTTGGCTGAAAATGCTCAGAATCAAAAAACTCAGTGATAAGTGCATTGTAAACACAGGAGTTATTTGCCAGATATCAGGTTAGGCAGATTTCAAACTTCCCTGTTTTAACCTCAATATACAGAAAACAAAAACAAATCAGCATTTATGGTTTTTAAAGTATTCTGTGATTTGAGGGATTTTTTTATCCCTTCCTTCTGGTGGCCCCTGCCCCCGTAGAAATTCCCTTTTTTCCTAGGACCTCTATGCCCTTGTTTGTATCTGTCAGCTTTGCACAGTCATTTCCTTTAGAGCTGAAGGACCTTGAAGATCACCTAACTAATTTAATATTTCACTTTACAGCTATGTACTTGTCGGCCCAGGTCATTTGTGGCAGGGCCAGGCCATGGGCAAAGATGCAGGAGTCTTTTCACTGACCTTTGAGATAAAACAATATACACTTGCAGATAAGGATGGAGCTGAGTAGGTGGGAAAGCACCCTGAATCATCAGATCTGGATTGATGCCCCTCTGACATGAGCAAGTCTTTTAACCTTGGACAAATTACATTGCACTCTGGGCCTAAGGCTCTGCTTCTGTAAAAACCATCCAGAGGAACTCCTATAGAGGTTGGGTAAGATAATATGTATGATGAAAAAAAAAAAGAAACCTTGTCAAATGCAAAAAAAGATTATACAAATGTTAGGCATTAGTATTTGACTGCTGAACACCCTCCTAGAAGTATTTGCATTTTAAAAGAGATTATCCTAATGTTTTATAATATTAGAAATACAGTAAGAAAGTGGGGGAAGGCACTCTCAAACATTACTGGTGGGAAGGTGAGTAGCTGCTGAGATCTGGTGAGACCTATTAAAATTCAAAACATACATATGCATCATCCTCCAAATCACAATTAACAGCACCTAACCCACAGAAATGAAAGCAGAGTGATAAGGAATAAACACATAAAGATGGTTACTGCAGCACTGTTTGGAGTAACTACAAGAGGAAAGAAACTGAATGGTCCTCATTAGGAGAATGGTTAAATACCCCAAAGAACACTCTTACCATAAAATATTTTTCAACTAATAAAAAGAATGTGTTCTTGTTCGATCTATATCTATCCACCCAGAAGGATTTCTATGATATATTGTTAAGAGAAAATTAAGTTAAAGAAAAATGCACTTGCTTGATTTCTCTTTTGTAAAACTATGAGTAAAACGATCCCCTTTATCTGCTCAAAGGAGCATGGGAGACAGAGAGAAGGAAAAACAGTGAATGAACAAGAATGAGATCTTGTTAACCCAAAGTAATGAATGTCCAATGGTGGGATTTCAGGATGTTTAACTAATGGGAAAACGAATTCAAAATGAAGTCAGGGGAAATAGCAAATATGATTGAAGGCATGAAGTCTCTGACTTGATGTATAGCATGTGGCTGCTTCTGTACATGGATCCGGCTTTCTGTGCAGCCAGTGTGCATGTTTCACACTCCTCATTCCCATGCAGAGACATCTGCAGCTGCCTAGGTTAGTCATCCAGTTGTCCATCTCTGCAAGAAATCAGGAACCTGTAGGTGAAACTCATCCAAATTTTGAATTTATCATTATCTCTTTCATTATTTTCCCATTAATATTTAGTATGGAGCCTAAATTACAAGCCAAGATTATATAATAAAAGGCAAACAATTGAGTATTCACAACAATAATGTTGCACCCTTCAGTGAACAAAGCTGATGGACTTCAGCACGTAATTACCAATATAGATTGTTGTTTCAAGGAATAATATTTTTAAATCACAATAAAACACTGCTGTGCTGGCACAGTTCTGCATTTGCACACATCTTATTGCTTCCCTGCTGTCAGGTACCCAGACCTGGACTCAAAAGAGTTGCAGGAGTAAATCTCAGCTCTCCTGTTAGGAAGTCCATATTTCAAGAAGGTGTGGCAACTGGGTAAAAAAGAGGGACAATGTAGAAATTACACAGATTTAGAATTCATTGCTACTCTCAGGCTACAGTGCGCTGAGCTATGTAGATTCCAACAAAGATAGTTATTATTAACTCCTCCAGTACCATCTCATCTGGGAAGCCTTCCCCTCATTTAAGTGCATCTTCAGACTGCCACACCATTTCCAAACACTTACCTCATGTCATTGCTCTTATTTACTGGCAGTCTTACTCTGAGGTTTTGTTCATCCTTAAATAACCACTTCTACACCATGGCTTAGCAGGGTGTCAGTCCTGACAATGGACAATGACTGTTGAATGAATTTGCTCCTTTCTTGTAAGACACTGGTAGGCACAGTCAAGGTTAGAGACCCTCTGACTGGAAATACAGTTACTATGTCAAGAATATATCTGTATTCCTATGTTAACTGCAGCATTATTCATATCAGTCCAGATAAGGAAACAATCCAAGTACCCTATTGACATGTAAGTGGATTTAAAAAAAAAAGGATACACAGAGAGAGGGAGAGAGAGAAATATTATTCAAAAATAGGTAAAACCTCAGACTGGGGTGGTGATTCAGCAGTTTTGGTGCCTGCTTGGCATGAGCAAGGATGTGGGTTCAAACTGTAGCACCATGTACAGAGTGAAGATTTGGAGCAGTGAAAGCTACATGAAAATCTAAATAAAATTGATTCCTTCTCTCTCACTGTCCCTCTCTCTCTTTAAAAAAAAAAAAAAAGTAAAAGCCTTGACATTTACAAGGGGAATAGTATGAAAGACACTACATTAAGTGAAATAAATCAGGTATAGAAATTTCATTTATATATGTGTTATGCTTTGAATCATAAATGTCCCCCAAAGGCTCATGTGTTTGAAGGCTTGGTCGCAGTTGATGATGCTGCTGGTATAGGTGGTGGAAATTTTAGAAGGTGGGGCCAGGTGGAAGGAAGTTAGGTCATTGGAGGTATGCCCTTAACGGGGTTATTGGAACCCTGGCTCCTTCTGTCTTTGATTTCTGACCATCAGGAGATGTGTAGTTTTGCTCCACCATAGACTCCATGCCATGATGTTTCACCTCACCAGACTCACACAACAGGGCCAAACAAATGTGAACTAAAACCTCTGAAATCATGAGCCAAATACATAGTTCTTCCTTTTGTTTCCCTCAGGCATTTTGTCACAGTGACAGAAAGCTGCCTAACACAGTGTAGAATCTAAAAAAATATCAAACTCAGAACAGAAAGTAAAATGTTGATCTTCAGGGACATGGAGGAAAGAGATGATGGTCAAATGTTACAGTAACTATGGGAGGACTGCTATCTTCTGATATAGTGATTTCAATTCCACAGGGGATTTTTAACTTATTGTGTGCCTTAGAAGAAACAGATTCTTTCAGTAGTCATTGTCCTGTATTATAAGATGAATAACTTCTGGAGGATTAAGGTTCATAAAGCTATATTGTTTAACAAAATTTCACTTAGAGAGCAGCTCTTAACTGTCCTCAACACACACACAAACATGCATGTGCACACACACATACACATACACTAAAGGGTAACCAAGTATAATGACAGATGGGTTGATTAATTTGATTGCAATAGTCATTACATAATATACACATACATACAATCAGCACACTGTATACCTTGAATATATAAAATTTGTATTTGTGAACTATACCTTAATAAAGCAAGTAAATAACTACGTGTAATATAATTATTACTCCACAAATAAATTTTAAGAAAAACAGCAATAGAAAAAAAAGTTTTTAATCCTAGGCTGAGATTCAAAGAAAGTGAATTCCAGTTCCAGCTCTATATCCAAATACTATAAAATTTCAGACAAGCCATTTTGCTTCCCTTTGATTGGTTTACCCATCAGTGAATTGCATATAGCACAAAACATGGTTGTTGGTAAAAAAAGAAATAAACTGACTGAAGAACTCATGGTCAAGCAGTAGAACATCTCTCCTCTGCCTCAGGGCCCTCCCTCTGTATACACTAGCAATTTCCTGCCCTTTCAGTTGGGGGCGCTCAAACATCACCTCCTCATCAGAAGCCTTCCATGCCTAGCCAAGGAGATACTCCATTGTAATCTACTAGACCTTTCTTCATCTCTGTGATGCTTTATGTTCTGAGAAAGAGAGATTGATTGATTATACATCCCCATGGCTTAAGAGTCAATAGTTAGAACCCAATAAAAATCCAATGCTTGGATATATGGAAGAAAGAAAGGTAGGAGGGAGAAAAGACCTTAAATGCCTCTGAGCTGACCTAACTGGTAGTATATTACCTCTGTATCTCTCTACTATTTGCGAATGTATAAAGACTGAAAATAGCATGAAAGCTTTCTGAGATTTTGGGACATGAAATTCCAATGTGATTCTTCTCTTAACCTTACCTTATTTGAATTAATCTCACCCATCAGCAATAGTAGAATGAATCACACTAGCCATAGAATATTTCCCCAAATATGGTGTGAAAGGAAGGGGATGCCTATCCTATACATTATACATAAAACCTTTCATTTAATCCTCAGAATAGTCCTCTAAGGTCAGTATTACTAGGCACATTTTATGGGTCAGAAAACTTAGATCTAAAAGGTGAAAAATTCACCTGAAGTCATCCTACCAGGAACTGGTGACAGAGCCAGTATTCACCAGTGGCTCACAAATTTTCTATATGAAAATTATTTCCTATGCATCCCTAGTGAAAATCAGAGAGATGCACTGTATAGTGAAAAATTATGGAAAGGGAGGGAGAGTGGCAACCAATTTATTGTAATTTGATCAATCATTATTGCTTATTCACTGTCCCCATCTCTGGCCCACCCACAAGGCCCACCTTGACTCAGCCAAGCATGAGTGGGTAGCAGTGCACATCCCTTTATTCAAAGCCTGCTTACCATCTCCCTAGTGTGAGGAGCTCTGTAATGTGGTAACCCACCTGTGGTGGCCTGCTCAGTAGGCGTGAAGGGGCTGTGCTGCATATAAATGGACTCTTTCACTTAGCAGGAGGCAGGTAATTTCTTTTGTCCCTGCTGATGCATTATTGATTGTGATGAATGTCAGAGTGGGAGCCCATTCCAGGAGCCATTAAACAATAATTTCATCTCCGGTGGGTAATTGATTGTCAGGGGCCCACAGTGGCCAGTTGTGAAGTGGTGGTAACGGGTGAATGTTTTTATTTGGGGCAGGGTGTTAAGGGAAGATTGCATGATTTATTTATCAAATATCAAGCCCAGTTTTCAGGAAGAGGAAGCTGAAATGTGAAGTTGACCTTCTCAGAAGTTCAGTCTGTCTCCTGAGGTCAGATTCCTGCTGCTCAGTAGAAGGGTCATATCAAGGACTCTCCTCTAACCACTCTCAATCACCAGTAACACTGATAGCTACTCTCCTTAGCCAGTCTGAAAATCTTAGGCACTTGATGTTCAAGAAGCCCCCTTTCCCTGATGCCCAAATCCTCATGATCTGTATCCTCACCATCAAAATCCAGATGCTCATTCACTTAGTACCCGACATCTTAGATGTGCTGGGTCTCCAAGTTCACATGTTCACAGCTTGGATTGCCCTTCTCTTTCCATTCCTACCTACCATATTCATATTTATTCACTTACCCCCAGATGATATCAGTTGCCAAGGGAGCCCTGCTCTGCCTAGATCCCTGGGTGAAAAAGTGTTCCTCTGTTTTCTTTTCTTTTCTTTTTTAAAGAGAGAAGGACAGTGAGAGAGAGAGAATAAACTTTTATTGAGTTTTCCACATGGCTTTCGTTGCTCTGACACTTATTTGTGTATGGGGGTGCTGGAATTTGAACCCGTGTACTTGCACATGCCAGGCAAGCACCATAACGGCCAAGCCATCGCTCCAGCCCCTTCCTCTGTTTTCTTATTGCAATTTGTTCATGTCGCCATCATGGAATTTCTAATTCTATGTGTGATTTGACTACTTGTTTAGGTTCTTGGATTGACCACATTGTCAGTGATCTCTAATCTTTGGGGGATGACAAACTTCTTATAGAATTTGATGAAAAAATATGAAGTTTCTCCCTAGGGGGGAGAATGTGAGCATTTTGGCAGATGTACAAAATATCACAGACAATTTTAGTATGGTTTGCAGAGCCTCTGAAAAATCATTCACAGATCTCTTGTTAAGAACCTCTGCCCTAACTGAGCTGTCTGAGCTATCTTATTCACCTTCAGGTCTCCAGGCACAATGTATGTTTCAGTAATGCTTGTGGAATGGGTGCAGACTGTTTGTCTCTACAGGGTGACTCAAAGACATGGGAGCACAGGCTTCACCGGGAGATAGGAGCTTCAAGCACTGTTGGCTTAAGAAATATGAAATGAGCTGGGCACTGTGGTGCACACCTGTAATTCCAGGGGCTCTGGGAGGCTGAGGCAGGAGGATCACAACTTCAAGGCCAGCCTCAGCAAGCTACCAAGACCCTGTCTTTAAAAAAATAAAAAAGATTTGGGTTGTGGCTTAATGATTAAGCATCTCAGGGTATAATCCATGGTACAAAAAAAAAAAAAAAAAAAAAAAAGAGAGAGAAATGAAGTGGTATCTGGAGCTAGATAGATACAAGATGCAGTTGTTGTTGTCCTGATCTGGTACTGGTTCTATGATTTAGAGTTCTGAAAATGGGGAGAAACTGGATCAGGAAGAGCTTGAGTATTAGCACTAAGCAGTACACCTATGTAGAACTGCACTGAAAACTTCAGAAAACACCAAAATGCAGAAATTGAGGCCAAGAAAGGTTCAGTAACTTACATAAATTTCAGGGCACCACTCTCATCATTTTTGTTTTTTAGAATGAGAAGAGTTATATATAAAATTTGAATGCAAAAATCCTGTCCATAATAAAACAAACAGAAGCAGCAGAGTAACTCTCATGGCCAGGCTATTTATGATGCAGACTCTACCCTCAGCCCCCATAAACATGACTCCCTATGTTCCCTGGAGCTATGTTTCTTATCCCATGAGCAATTTTCAGTCTACAGTTTTAAAGATATAAGCTCCCAAAGACAGGCTACTACATTGAAAGTTCTATAACCTCATGGTGTTTATGAAACCATAGTGCTTGGATTCAAACATTAACTCTAATGCTGATCAAATACATGATCCTGAGCAGATTACTGAACCTTGCTATGCTTCAGTTTCCTTGACTGCAAAGCAGAAGCATTATAAGTCCCAGCCCATAGGCTGTGGGAGGAATAAATGGGTAATACATGTGGATGGCTCAGGACACATAAGTGTTCATTAAATGTTAGCAGCTACTGCTATTACTACAGTAGGTTTTTGTGGATATGTATTGTTAACACAGTTAAGATTTTTTTGAATATATTTGGGCAGAAAGAAAGGCTTATTTTTATCTTCATTTCATTTTCTTTTCTTTTAGCTTAGGCATCCATCAAGCAGCAGTTCATGTACAAGGATCATATTGTTCTGAAAAGAAAGGAAACAAACCTCTTTAACAGTCAAAGAAACCACTATCTCTATACAGGAAGTAAGTCAACCTTCAAGGTTGGCCTCAACCCTCATTCATGGACCTTCCTTGGGAGCACCAGCCCACATGGAAATGCCTTTCTTTTGATCTTCTGATGCATCTGCTACACGTGTCTCTCCTCTTGACACTCAAACAGTTAATATTTATTATATATTTCTTACTTAGATTTCTCAAAGGTTGAACAATCCCTCAGGGAAGAAAGCATATCTGATCTTTTAGTTAGGGTTCTGCCAGCGCCAGATATGCCCCCCTTGAGACCTCTATGTACTAGACAGAGTACTTGCTGATCTATAACCCTGGGAAGACACATATGAGCCCACCCCAATATCAGTTACCAATTTTTCCCTAATATTAAAGCCCCTGTGGTTAGCTTGAACATGACTACTTATAATAAAGACAGTATTGTCCAGTCCCACTTAAAGCTTATAGCCATCTAACCAAGTTCCATCCAGCAAGGTGAAAGTGGCAGTTGTGTGAGATTTTGCCCCTTCTAGTTCATTCTGTGGCCTGGAATTTATGTATAATGGCTGGAGCTGTATCTAGCTAACATCATGGACCCATTTGGATGAAGGCCACACCTAGGAATGGCAGAACCTGAATTCTTAACAATTTCATGGGGTCATCATTCTGCCCCTAAACTGCTTGCTTTCAAACTTTATTTAAAATGAGAGAGATCAATTTCCTTTTTTGATACAGTAGCTGTTATTTGGGATTTTCTATTACTTTCAGGCTGACTCTAATCCTAACTAAATGCTCTGAGTCTTAGATTTCTCATCAGCACAATGTAGTCATAATTCATATCTACATGGCATAGGAATCAAATATTACAAATGTAGGCTCTATGCTACAATAGAAATTGAATTATAAGTACTTACAGAAGAATGAGGAAATGTAAAAAAGACAAGAACAAGGGAGAAAAAAGTATTGGATATAGAACATCCCTGAAAAGCTCATGTGATGGAATTATCTTCCCTAATGCAGCAACTATCAAAAGTGGGGATTTTAGGCAATGATTACATCATGCAGGCTCTGCTTTCATCAGTGGATTTACTCACTGGTAGCTGAATGGAAGAAGTAGGTCATTGGTCAAATGCCCTAAAAACGTTTAATCTAGTTAATCTGTTAATCTCTTTCTCCCTCTCTTCTTCCCTACTTTCCTCTCTCTCTTCCCCTGCTTTCTGGCTGGCATGAGCTGAGTATCTTTCCTCTGCCACACTCTTTCTTCTCTAAATTGTTCTTCTTAGGTATTTTGGTCAGGAGATGAAAAGTACACTACCAAAGAAGAAAGACTGGTGACCTGTGTAACTATTGGGATGCATTTTGGAAAGAGTACGTCAGTGACAAGGGCTGAGCTACCCTTGAATTGGGCCTCCCTTCAGTTATCTTTACGATGTAACCAGCATGAGCTGCTCTCTACCACAATTTCTCTCATTTGTGAACATGGATGTAAAAAAAGAGCTGGAGGAGGCCCTGTAGGAAAGATCAATATATTCTAATCCTCCTTGAAGCTTATAGCCACATGACCAAAATCTAACTAGTGAGTTGAAAGTGTCAAGTATATGAGGTAAAATCTGGAGTAAAGAGGTCCAGGTGGAAAGGAAAATAGCAACTGAGTGTCAGCTTCAATGAACTTGAAAATCTGAAGCGGGGAAAAGTCATCTTTAACATGGAGGAGGAGAGCATCTACTCCACTGCCTGTGAAAGGTAGATTTATTTTGGATTTATTCCTTCCTCTCCTTTATTTTTTTTTTTATTCACTACCTCATTATTCTGTCAGTTGGAACCACCAGCCCTCCCAGAACTCTCCACCACTTCCCTCTGCCATTTCCAGAAAGTGTCATGGAAATGTGGCCATCACTCACCAGCATGCTGGAGCTTGTCCTCCTCAGATTCTAAGCTTGCCCTCACGCAGGCCTATGTGACTGACTGAGGGCTGGAGGAATGTTTTCTCTGTTGCCCGGTACCAGGTCCTCTATTCCAGCAAAATTGTAATCTGCCTCTGTACCTTACTAACTCCATAATTACTTCTGTGCATCTCAGAAAATGCCTTTCACCCAAGCAAATTCTTCTAGGATGTGCTCTGCCCACCTCCCCAGCACACCTAGCATTGACCAACTGCTCTGCACACCAGTTTTACAGGTACTGTCTAATGTCTTCCCATTAAGAAGGATGCTTGTGGAGAGAAGCAGAGTATTCCCTTCTAATACCAACTTTCTGGACAAAGATTTTGTTTTAAAATTATTTCAACAAAAATGCACTATACCTGTGTGAGATGCTTTTAGTTTGACTATCAGTCATAGTGGGAATGCCACTATCCTGGTGGCATTCCCAATTTAGAAGTGGGGAGAAAGCCTACAGGCAAAGCTTTTTAACAGTCAGCCTTATCTTGGCCATTAAACAGTGGAGTTAGGATTTGAAATTAAACTTCCCTGCCTCAGAGCTTTCTATTTTCCATCACATTTCTCTGTCTCTTCATTATGTCTGACAAGACAGGACCCTGCTCTGATTGTTTGTGTCCTCCCAAAATTCATATGTTGAAATCCTAACAAAAATCCTAACAAGGTGTGGAGACTCTGGGTATGATTCAATCATGAATGTGGACTTCACATTAATGGTATCTCTGCTCTTACAAAAGAAACTCAGATATTCTCCCTTGTCCCTTAGATTACATAAGAATATGGTATCTATAAACCAGGAAGCCAGTCCTCAATAAACACTGAAGCTGCTTGATTTTAGATTTTCTGCTTGCAGAACAATGACAAATAAATATCTATTATTTATTAGCCATCGGTTCTATGATATTTTGTTAGAGTAGCACATTCCTACCAGCCTCTCCTTCCCTCTCAGACTCATAATACTTCTTGGGTCCCATTTCTCTTTATTTACTTATTTATTTTCTTTTTTTAATGAGAGAGAGAAAAAGAGAGAATCAATTTTATTTAGTTTTTCATGTGGCTTTTGTTGCTCAACACTTTGTGGTGTACATGGTGCTGAGGTTTGAACCTGCATCCTTGCACATGCCAGGCAAGCACTGTAACCACTGAGCCACTGCTCTAGCCTTTCTCTTTATTTTATATCCACCACCTGTGCAGAACACTAATTCTCCTCTTTTTAAAAACCTACTCTTTGCCAGAGGAACCCAGAGTCTTCATTAGCTCAGACAGAGACTATTGCCTGCACATTTGCATAAGTGACTGTTTTGAATCAGGAAATCAATACAAATGCCCATTTCCCATTTGAGCCTCCCTCCCCTCATCTCTGGAGGAAGAGTGCCCTTTCCCTCATTGCTCCTATAAGTGCTTATTAAGGGAAGAACACAGCAAGGTAAGATCTTAAACCTTTTACTAAAATCCAATGTAAAATCCTAAACCATGATACTTTTTTTTTCCTCTTTTAGTGCCACAGATGGAACCCAGGGCCTCATGCATGCTAGTCAAGTGCTCTACCACTGAGTGATACCTGTAGCCCTATGGCACTTTTCTGTTTGAAGTGGTTATTTGTTTAATAAGAGGAATCTTCTGTGGACCCAATATGCAGAACAAAACAGAGCAATTCCAGTGGGTAGGCAGCAGGAAATCTCATATCTCTCCCTGAGCCTTCCCTTATAATACCAAAGGATCCCCAGGCTCCAGCCATCCCAAAAGCAGCCTCCACAGAACTCTGGGACTCCACTAAAAATCACTGAAATGGAATGTGAAATTTAAAAACCAACAAACTTGATTTCACTAATTATTTCCCTCAAATACAGACATGAGTTGATTCCTCTCCTCGGAGAGGGCTCCCTGCACCCATCAGGCTCCTGTTTCTAAAGATCCTGAGGAGCTTTGAGCCAGGGACATCCATTCCAGGGCCAGGAAAAGCCTGAATCTCTGGAGCACTCACAGTGTCAAGCATAAGGTGGGTGCAGGTAGAGACAGCACCATGATGCTGTCCTCTGTCTGGTTGCCCACAACAACCCAGGGCACTGGCAGGAAATCAAGAAGCACCTGTTAAATGGGTCTCAGACTACAAAAACTTCTGAAATAGTTGAGTGCTCTCTAATAATCCCAGCTTCTTGGGAGAGTGAGGCAGGAGAATCACAAATTCAAGGCCAGATGGAGTAAGGTAAGAAGAATTTGTCTCAAAATTTTAAAAAGGGGTGAGAGGATGCAGCTCATTGTTGAGTGACCCTGGATTCAGTTCTCAGTATAAAAATATAAAAGCCCTCTGAAAGTCCAAACTATTCCAAACTACTCCCTATTCCTATATCTCCCTAGCTGTTTTCTTCTGTATTAAAAAAAATATCAGACTATATTTCTCTCCTAATCCCCTCATCAATTTGGGTTTTCATTAACCATCCTTTATATTGCCCAATGACCTATCTTCATATTTTCCATCTCCATTGTGAAATACAGAGCAGGCTCTAGCCATTTTACCATTTTAGCAAACATTTAATGATCACCTACTATGTGCCAGATGTGCTCAGGAAACACTGATCACTGGCAGGATCTCAGTGAAGTAAGAGCTCAAGAAATAGCCACAATAGGAAACCCACACCCTAATGGTTGGAGTATCACTCAGTAGTGGTTTCTCTGTTATTGGGATATTCCTTTGTGGGCAATCCATGATCCCATGTGCTATAGTTTGGATTTTAAATATCCCTCAATGTTCCACATGCTGAAGGCATGGTCCCTAGCCTATGGCACTAATGGGTGGTGGCGGAACCTTTAGAAGATAGGACCTAGTGGAAGGAAATTAGGCCATTGGAGGCATGTCCTTGGAGAGGATATTGGAACCCCAGCCCTTTTCCTCTCAATGCTTTGCTTCCCAAGTACCGTGAGGTGAACAGTTTCCTCAAATTCATGCTTTCTATGTGATCAGCTGCTTTACCATTGGCCCAAAGCAGCAGGACCAGATGTTCCCAAACAGAAACCTCTGAAACAAGGAGCCAAAATAAATCTTTCCTCCTTATAAGTTGATTTGCTCAGGTATTTTGTCACAGCAAAATAAAGCTGAATAACATACCATGTGATTTTTTTTAAAGTGGTCATGACCATTGAAATTGCAAAAAAATCCAGTCATGAGTATAAATTTACCATTAGCTACAAATTCTGGCTCTTTACTTATTGCTTGTGTGTCTTTGGCAAGTTCCTTAAACTCTGGACCTCAGTTTCCTCTTCTGCCAAGTGTTGGTATTAAGAGGATTGAATCAAATAATCCTGGTAAAGTGCTGAGAACAGTTTCTGGTGCATAGTGAATATTCCATAATTATGAGCCCCTTCGTTTTGTCTAAACACTTCTAGGACAGCTGGGCCTTTTTTAATGGATGAACTTGCACACTCTCCCATGCCCTAGTCCACCACAATTCATTGAATTTCTTTGTCCCCTCAACCCACTAACCCTTTGATCCTGTCATTCTGTCATTAAATCCAGAGAGGACATTGCCTAAGACCCCAGCCTTCCTAGGTCTAGCCAAGGGGACTTTCATCTTTTGTCTAAGTCTCTGTTTTAAGCAGAACAGTGAGAACCAGGGTATCTAGAGCTGTAGTTCATATTGTGAGTTCTTTTAAAGAGAGAAAGGGTACAGACAGCCAACTATGACCAATGTCAGTGAAGTATAAGGAAATACACCTCAACATTCTGTCTCTGAGTGCTCCCCCTCAGATAATTCCTAAGCACATTCTCTATGACATTGGAGACACATGCTATCTCCTGAAATTCAACATTAATAATAGTTTGTTAGTATTAGAAAGCCTTTAGCTTTAGCAATATTCTATCTAATGACACTGTGGATTTAAAACTTGGTTTCTTTGGATGTACGCCTCCTCAAGTGTGACTCATGGGTAACTCCCTGTGCATACAGACTCCAGGAATTCTAGCCCTTCTATGACTTTCCAGTTTACTCGATAAATCATCAGAGGCAAGTCATTAAGATTTCATGGCATAAGAGAATGCACAAGGATCTTAGGAGGAAGTCTGTCCAATTTCTTTTGTTTTTTTAACTAATGAGGAAACATAGGCCTAGTAGAGACTATCCCAAGCCACTGGTGGCATATGGTCCTTTCCACTCATCAGGACTTGTTACAACAGGCAATGAGAAGAGCCTGTCATCTCCCAAATCCGTGATGCTTTTTATTATGGAGGAAAAAGAGGTCCCAAATACAAAATGAGGACAATGAGAGGGCTATTTAAATAATTAAAGGAAATAATTAATTTAGGACTCCACAGTCCAGTGCTAGGCACATTAAGATTTTGAAGACAGTCACCCTTGCCACACCCAGGATCATATGCTTCCACAGATGTTGCTGCACAGCCACCTCATTGTACCATACTACTAAGACCTGTCTCTTCCTTTCCTTCTTGCTGCTAATTAATTAATTCCCTCTGCAAAGCAATCATTTTTCTAGTTCATACTACATATCAGGTGCTACGATGAAATCAGAAATAATGTTCAGCGAGTGCTCACAGATATGTAACATAACATCACCATACAGTCCAAGATGCCATAGATTAGAGCTTTCGCATTGCTCTGTCTAGTGGACATCAGAACCTTTCGCAAATACCTTGCCTCTCCACCATCAGGGGTCATGACAAGACCGGGCTTTCCCATCTCCCTTTCCTTTCCCAGTGAAGTGAGCAGAAGAAACTAATTTTACCTCCAAGTGGAAGTTTTAGGAGACAAGGAATGGTTCACCTCCTTTTGTCTTCATTTCTGACATGTTGAGCAGTCAAGGTTAGGATGACAACTCTTCCACTGGTCCCTTACTGGCAAACATCTATATAGTGTAATCAAGAAATAAAACTCCAAAGTCTTGAGGTTTTGAATTTGTTACCATAGCATTAATCTAACTTATCCTGACCGATATGCTATGAAACGTGTGCCAGGTAAGAGGTTTCTCATTTTTCCCTCAGCACCCCTGTGTGTGTTGGTAGACTTTCTGTTACTGTAACCAATGCCTGAGATATTAAACTTATAAAGAGAACAGGTCTTCTTTGGCTCACAGTTTTGGAGGTTTCAGATCATGATTGATTGGCCCTGTTGATCTGGATCTTGTCATAACAAGGCAGCACATCATGGTGGTAGCAAGTGACAGCAAAGACTGCTCACCTCATGGCTGGGATGAAAAAAAAAGTGGAAGAAACCAAGTTCCCACTATTCCCTTCAAGGGTACACTCCCAAGACCTAAAACTTCCCATAAAGCCCTAACTCTTAAAGTTTCTTCCATCAACTCCCAATATTACCTCAGGGGACCAAGCCTTTGACACACGAGCTTTGGGGGATTTAAAGATCCAAACTGTAGCAATCTTTTTACAGCTTCAGACCCAGTCATCCCCACATATTACTCTATCCCATAACTGTCTTTTTCTTCTAACAATAAGGCATTTGTCAGGCTGAAAGCTCTCATCTCCTCCCTAACACTTAACCCTTTCTAGGTTAATAAGTGACCCCTGAATAGAAGGTTAAAAAAACACTCCAAAACCTCCCCCTTTGCTCCTCCCTGTACCCTGCCTCCTATTCTCTACCTAAACTAGCAATGGATGAAGCGATTGTGTTTTAATAAAGAAAATTGATTTACCTTTTCAATGTTTTAACAAATAGCAATGCACACAGATCTCTAAAGATTTATGCCCACAATTTGCAAAATTATTTCTCTATCGATCAGCAAGGGTTTGTTTTTCATAGGTTTAGTCAATTAAGTGCTAATATTCAGGGGATAAATTAGTCAAGCCTGTAAATTCTGAAGTGAAGGCAGATACTTGTATTCTGAGACTGAGGGATGTCAGATGCACAAGCAAGGTGCTTGGAACTTCATAGGACAGACAAAGAAGGCACACAGAGTCTAGGAAAGGAGGTGAAGTGTGGATAGAGAGGAGGGAATCTTGAGTTCAGGGGTGTTCCACTGTTCCACATTAGAATGCCATATGCCTGGTGGCCCCAGCTCTGAATTCCATGAATTAGATGGCTACCCTGTTCCCCTGTGCTCTTGACAAGGGAGAAGGAAACAGGTGGTGGAGTCAGAGACCATACATTAGTGCCATCCTTGCCAGACCTTACCTGAACAGATGCCTCTTCTCCCTACCCTTCGCTCAGCTCCCTTTCTGGATTTCTGCAAGTAGACGAGAAAGAGGGGACTCTGAAAGGTCTGCATTCCAGGGGAAAAGCTCAGAAGGACGCTGAGGAAACGTTAACAGGTGTGTTTCATTGGGGTGGCAGAATTGGGCTGATTCTTTTTTTTTTTTTTTTTGTACTGGGGATTGAACCCAGGGGCACTTATCCACTGAGCCACATCCCCAGCTCTTTTTGTTATTTATTTGGAGACAGAGCCTCACTGAGTTGCTGAGGCAGACTTTGAACTTGGCAATCCTACTGCCTCAGCCTCCTGAGGGGCTGGGATTACAGGCATGTGCCACCACGCCTGGCTAGTGCTGA
This sequence comes from Aplodontia rufa, assembly GCA_004027875.1. Lineage (NCBI taxonomy): Eukaryota > Metazoa > Chordata > Mammalia > Rodentia > Aplodontiidae > Aplodontia > Aplodontia rufa. The sequence continues at coordinate 69,396 of PVKS010000907.1, forward strand.
TTCTTATATTCAGAAAGCTTACCTGTATTTTCTAATTTTTGTGATGATCACATGCTACCTGTAATAAATTTTAAAAGCTTTTTAAAAATTCAATGTCTGATTGACTGATGGCTAAAAAGTCACTTGTATACATGTGTGATATGTGCCCAAGAATTTCTCCACTCCATAATTATCTCCCCACTGGTTGGCAGCTTTGGTGACTTAGAGGCTTTCTGCAATCACCCTGAACCCTCATTTGCCTTCCTTGTGAAGCATGAAGACAATAGTGCATTCTCAAGCCAGTCTTCTGGATCTATTAGCACCCTTTTCACAATAACCACATTTTTGATCCAAAAAAAAAAGTATCTAAAAGTTTACATTGGCATTTTACCACTATAAGACAATTTCAATACTCATCTTGTTTTATTTCCCATGACAAATTGGGGAAAAGGATATTGGAGCCTCGTTTTAATAATGAAGAAACTGAGGCTAAGAATCTGATTCTCTAATCAAGCTCCATTCTTATTCCATTGTATTAATTGTCCTCTTCTGACTGTTCCCAAGATTGAAAACTCATCCTGTGTTAACAACATTCACCTTTATTAATTAAAAACAAAAGCGAGAAAAGAAAAGAAGAAAAAGAAGGGAGGCTGGGGATAATTGCAATGTCCAGAATATATACACATCTTATACACATTTTATATTGTTTTGTTAAAATCTTGTAAGGTTGCTCAAAAAAAATCAAAAATAAAAAAAACAATAAATAAGTAAATAAATAAAATATATGAGCTTTTGCTTTCTTTGTTAAAAAAAAAGAAAAAGAAGGGAGGGAAGATGAGAAGGAAAAGAAAGAAAGATCTACTATACAAGACTCTGCTGAGTGCTGAGGACAATGAGGGTATCATATGGTTACTGGTGTCGAAAACATGCGGTCTGGAAGGGAGAGAGAAATTCAAAATGCATATATATCACAGGACAGTGGCTCATGTTCCTTTCTTGAACCATGGAGGAAGAAAGGGAGCCAAAGAAAAGAGGAAAGAAAAGTATCCTTTAAAAGGTAACATTTGAACAGGACGTCTGGTGCAAAGAGGGAATGACAACTTAAGGGATTGTCCTGCCCATTCTGTTTGAGAGGAGACTCTTAAAGAACAAGACTCAAGAAAAGGATGGGGCTATGATGTGAAATTCCAGGCCCTGGGACACAGACATTTGGGGCAGAGATTTCTGAAGTGTCTCAGACCAAGCCCGGTCGAAAGCACCTATCTGTATCTTCAGGAAAATGGCCTCATCCAGGAAGGTTGTGAAGTCCCTGCCTGAGAACCACTTCAGTGCCAACTTTCTCTCCTGCACCTATTATCAGAGGGATACTGGGCTGCTGGCCCTGTGGACTCATACTTTTCTACCTCTGGAGCCAAGATACACCATCCACTTGGAGGAAAACTGACAACCTGATAGCTAATCATTTTTCAGTGGGAAGACATTTCTCTCTTCTAAGCAAATATGGACATATGTCATTCTAGAAACTCTCTGTGTACTTATGCATGTGATTCAGTGATGTTTATTTTTCAATCACCCAACAAATATTTCATATATTCATTCAACAAATATTTATCTGAAGGCATGTTTAATAAATGTGTAGTTATTATGTCATCTACACTGCTCAAAACCCTACAAATGGCTTGTTGTGGCTCTTGAAATAAAAGCCAAAGTCCATATTATGGTTTCTAAGCCTCTGCGATCCAGATCCCTGGCATCTTTCTGAAATCATTTCCATCTCTCCCTCACTCACTCTTTTCCAGCTACAAGAAACCTTTTGTTCTTCTATTCTTCAAGCTCTCCAAATATATTTCTATTTTGTACCTGCTTCCTATTCCATGTTTAGCACCAAGACCTCTTCTAACCCCCAATATTGGAGACAAAAGCCAGATATTCTCCCCATGTTTGTCTTCAGAGGGGTGTGTATTGTTCCTATAATTCCATAAAGTCCGATTAAGTGTCACCTTGTCCAAAAGACCAACCCCCTTTTTATTATCCATCCTTTTTATCATGTTTTGTTTTTCCCACAATATTTACAGAAACCATCACAATGTATGTTCATCTATCCAATTACTTGTGCTTTCCCTCAACCATAAAAAGCTCAGGAAAGTAGAGATTTTGTTCATCATGTTATTCCAAGTGCTTAGTATTGCTTAGTATATAGTATTTAATATTGGGTAGTATATAGTATCTACTCAATAAATATTTGTTTGATGAAATAATGAATTCAGGGATTGTGCTGAGGCTGGGTTGGGAGCTTCGGTAACACAGTGGGTTTCTGTGCTGCTCTCTGTTTCACATGACCAGTTCTATTCCTTCATTTAAAGAAAAGCATGCTGGCATGTCTGCAGACTGTCAATAAGAAGCACCTGAGTGAGACACTCGGCCCTGAGTACTGTCAGAGACAAGACACAGAACTAAATGATCCATTGTTGGGTTCCGGTCTGGCAATTCCCATCTAACCTGAAAGCACCAGGTAATTGGATTGGTAATGGGATATGGAGACTTTCACCTTGAGGTCACTGCCTCACTTCCAGCCCAAGGCACAGCTGCAGCTGAAAGTCACTGTTCTTGGGGGGCAGCTCCAAGATCTTTGGGAAATAGTTGGATCTGAGTTTCAATGTAATGCCATGCCCAGTCCTAAGGTGAGAGGCTGCAAGCCTGTTTTCTGTACTTTCTTGTGCCCATGGTCCCCTAGAATGTCATGTAAAACTTTGACTAAGGGTTACCACAGCCCTTCCTTAGAAGAGATTCAAAATAGTATCAGGTTGTCACTGTCCTGGTGAGCAGTTGGGCTGTGAATTTATCTTCACTTTTATTACATAATCTCCAATGGGTAGAAACTCTGTCTCCAGTCAGATTGTTCTGCCTGGTCATAAACACTGGGGGAAAGACTATGGCTCTGAAGTGTGAAAAACATGGCTTTGAATCTCAGATAAGCATTTGTGGGTTCTAATCCAGAAAAAAATTCATTGACTCCTCTGCAATTCTTTCTTCATCTGTAATCTGGGGATGCATGCATCTATCCACATTGTATTGTGAGAAATGTTAGAGAGAGGGTATCTATACCATTTAGCATTGAGTTCACACACAGTAGGTGCTTAAGAAACTACAGCTAATAAACAATAGAGATGTTGTTTCCAGGAACCAGAATTTGATACTTTTATGGTTGTGCCCAAGGTTTTTATGAGGACCAACTAAGCAATGAGCACAGTGGTGGATACAGGTTGAGTCTTCCTTATCTGAAATGCTTGAGAGCAGAAGGATTTCATATTTTTCAGATTTTGGAATATTTGCATATATGTAATGAGATATCTTGGGGATGGGACCCAAGTCTAAACATGAAATTAATTATGTTTCATATATACCTTATACACAGCCTGAAGGCAATTTCACACAGTATTTTCGGAATGCCTGAATTTTAACCAATACTCATCACATGAGATCAGGTGTGGAATTTTCCTCTGTGATGTCCTGCCAGCACCCTAATGTTTCAGATTTTGGAGCATTATAGATATCAGGTTTTCAAGTTAGGAGTGCCCAATCTGTATTAATTAAATAGCTAGATTTCTAAGAGTAAAGAATGAGGAGTGCAGACTAAAGGCCTATACTCAGCAAACACAGGAATCAGCAAATAGTCCTACATCCATAAAAAGGCAATCAGTCACACACCCATAAAAGGGCCCTCCTTATGGTTACAAGAAAGTTCACTAAAGTCGGGTACTGTGTCTTACTCATTTTGGTCTTGCCCTCTCCTGGAGGGAGGACACTGTATATAATAGTTACTCAAAATATATTTAACTTGTTTAAAAGTGAAAAGGAGAACAAAGCAGAAAGTCTTGGGCCTTACCGCTTCTTCCTGTACAGCCAGAATTAATTCCCAGGGACCTGCATTTGTAATTTCTCTCATTCCTGATGACTGCAGCCCCTTCTGCAGGATTCTGCAGCCTGACTGGGCTGACTCACTGTGGCATGTGGCTGCAAAGCTGACAACAGTGGCCTGATTTTGGACATGTGACTGCACTGCAGGCTGCTGAGCAGGAGGCATGAGGGAAGAGACTCCCTATTGTATAAGCCAGGCCATCTGGGGACATAGCTGAAGCAAGGAGTAGAGTTTCACAGGGCTGTGAGCAACTATGGGCACCCTGGCCCCCATCTCTGTTGCCCTGGCATCTGAAAGCTGAAGGCATTTCAAAGACCAGCCTCAAATGGGAGCCAGAATGAAAATGTGTCTGATTCTGAAAGATCTGTGATTGGGCACAGAGATTTGTCACTTGGCTGAGCCACCTGGGCAGCTGAGCTCAGGGCAACCAGTGAAGCAAATCAGCAAGACCTAAAGGGGCATTACCAGCAGAGCCAGAGGACTCCTGGTACTCCACCAACTGGACTCTTGATGAAACAGTGCTTTGCCCTCCCTCCTTCTGCCCTCAAAAGGGACAGACTTCTGGACCCCTTGCTCTACCACTGAGCAGCTATGGTCAGGCTAATAATTCTTTAGGACCCATAACTTCTTTCACATACAAGAACAGTAACTCTGAGTTCTTCTGTCCCCCAGAGGAAATGTTATGAAAATGAAACTAGGTGTAGCATGAAAGAGCTCTCGAAGTAAAGCTGTTGGCTGGTACCTGGTCCTGCTCCAGGACCCATAATCTCTTCCAGATGCACAGCAGAGACAGAACCAGCCAGTTAGCACCAATGACTGAAACTCCATGGCACATGTGGGGAGCTTGGTGCCACCAGACAGCATGAGCAAAACAGGGACACAGAGATGGGTAGACTCTCCCCTGTCTTTATCCCACTCCCGTGACTCCCTTTCACCCAAACCTCCAGGGCTCCTTCCAGTGACTGACTAGAATCACCTGCCTTTGGGAAGGCCACCTGAAAAGGATATAATCCTTAATCAACCCAAAGCAAGTAGCACTGTAACATCAGAATTTCAACTGCATATTGCCTGGGTGGGGGAACCCACATGGTAGGAAAGGGTTTTCCCATTAACTTTGAATAATAATTGCTCCTAAGCAGTTGGGACTCAACACTGGTTAGGAGTCTGCTCTGCCCCTCCTGCTTTCCCCCCAGCATCTGGGATTCTAGTTCCTTCCCTCCTGGCCCCACATGTGCATTGCCTCTAGGTGCTTCAAAGTTCAGATTTCACAGAGGGCAAAAATGAGCACAGGGAAGGAGAGGGAGGAGGAACAGAGGTTTGAAAGGGGAGAGGGGACAGCTGCTTCCTAATGATGCATTTTGGTAACAGTAAGGAGACAGTTTGATGCTATTGTTTGTGTGCATAATAAACCACTAATGCAAGTCCTGTTTTGGCAACACAGGCCACCTCACATCTGCATGCCTTACCTACAATCTGTAAAGCTAATTTGTCAAACAGCTTTCTTCTCCCATGGGAATGAGGTCTTTGGTCACAGAAGATTGATTAAGCTCTTGGAGAATCAACATTAATGAAAATCAACACTGCCTAATGAGTGTTTTTATGGCAGCCTCATAAAAAAAAAATTTTAAAAGGAGAAACAAACAAAAACAGCAAGAAAGGCCAGAAGCCTTCTCTCCCGGTGTCTCTCAATCCTTGCAGTGGACTTGTTATCAGGACAGTGGTGGCATCTCCTTGGCTGTGTCTGCCTTCCTCCACTCTATCCACCACTGGCTCATGGGCATTGGGCCTGAAAAGTTTGCACGTGTGCATGAGCACACATTAATTCCAAAGACATTTTCCTTTGTTCAAGCCAACTCTCATGCATAATGAGAAATAGACTTTGATCAAGAAACCCATAGTTTGGGGTTGGGGATTTAGGCAAGTGGCAGAGCACTTGCCTAGCATGCCCAAGGCCCTGAGTTTGGTCCTTAGCCCTGGAAAAAAGAAAAGAAAAGAAATCCACAGTTTGACCCCTAGCAGCACCATTTATTGTGTGTCTTTCAGTGGGGAACTTAACCTCTCGGAGTGTTCGCCCATCTCTAAAATGTTTCCCCATGTTTCTCCCAGTAAAGTTGTTGCACTGAGAACCACATAAGCTATTGTACATGAAAAAATTTAAACCACAAATTCCTGTGAATATAGGGATCCTTATTATTTTTAAGGCATCATTGAATAGCTAATAAGCCAGACATTGGAATTATACAAACTGGGTTTGAATTCAGGCTAAAAGTTCAGGCTCAGTAGCTTACCAGCTGCATGACCTCAAGCAAGCTACTAAACCTTCTTTAAGCCATGTTTTGTAAAATAGAATAATTATGGTGCTGTTCTCGTACGGTTTGGGAGAAGATTAAATGTGGAAATAAATAGAAAATGTTCAAGACAGTATTTAGTACTTGATAAACTGTTAAGAGATATGAGTCCTTATAATTAGAGTTAATATTCTCCCTTCCCAGAACTCCACTCCTCTTCTCAGTGTGTAATGACGAGAAGGAACAAAGCACTGTCCATCCAGCCAAGCAGCAAACACCTATGCATGGGCCAAGGGATGGGTTGGTGGATTCACAAAGGAGCCAAATGGAAAGACCCTAGACAATCCCAGTTCCCTAAGGCCTCAGGAGCCCTGGGCTTACGAGCAGGGGGTGAGGCTGACAAGGAATTGAACAAATTGATAGGGTAGGGGAGAATTCAGGATACTCTGCTGTAAAAAGGAGACACTGAGAAGTCTCAAAATAACTGTAACTTGAGACAATGGTTTAGGAGAGATGACAGCTAGCCTTTCCAACTTCAGTGTAGATAGTAAGGCATCAGGCTTAAATAACAAGAAATTGGGCTCAAATCGAAAAGGGAGTGATTTAGGTAAACGTGTAAAGAGCCGAGGGGAAAGAAATGAAGAAAAATGAAGGAAGGAAGGAAGGGAGAGAAATAGAAGGAGGGAGGAAAAGAGAGAGAGACATCTCAGAAGGAATTTTTCCTCCCCTGAGGATGTTTTTGTTAAATAAATATATAAAGAAATGAACTGGTGTAAAGTCTGTTCTTTCCTATTTTTTCCATTTTGTTCTTCACGTCTCTAATTTTACCTAAATGATAATTTTATGAGCAAATCAAGTTATACATAATACATTTTATGTTTCTTCTTAGCAAAATGATTTTAGATATGTAAATTGCACTACAAAAATAAATATTGCATGCTATTCTAATTTTTCACCAAATTTACATTCCCCTCCCCCCAAATTTGCCAACTCTCTTTCTCTAATGGTTTTTTCTTTTTTCAAGACCTTGACATTTATAACTTTAGCTTATATCTGAGAGAAGTGACTTTGTTTGGGGCTGGGTGGTATGTTCTGTTAATTCACAGGGCTCTAAAATCTTCTCAGTAAATTTCATTTTTTTTAATCTCTGAAGCAAGATGAAGTCTGATGGAGCACCTACGTTTTTGTGGCAAGATTTGAAACCTCTCCATTATACAGAATATCTTCATCAAGCTCAGTTGTCTTTGGAATACCACTAGGACACACTCTCCATTTCCTGAAATATATTTGCCTAGTAAAAAAGGTATCTGAATTTTCCCCAGGCTTCAGAAGCATGCAGGTGCCCTGTCATGTCCCTATTTCTAGAAACTCTATGGTTTGTGATGGCATCTTATACCACAGGAAAGTCTAATGAGGGTCTACAGACAAAAGTTATGTCCACTGGCCCTCCAGAATGAGATTAAACTCTACTTCATCTTCTAGACACCCCATGTATTAAAAACTGCTAGTAATAGCCTACAGAGCTGTGCTATCCAATATGGTAGTCACTGGCTGCCTGTGGGCATCTAAATTAATAGAACTGAATAAAATTAAAAGTTCAGCTCCTCAGTGGCACCAGTTATACTTCAAGTGCTCTTAGCCCCATGTGGCCAGTAACTTTATGCCAGATAGCTCAGATATAAAACATTGCCATCATTGTGGAAAACTGTATTGACCAGCACTGCTCTAGAGGAAAATTGAGAAGCATGAGGAAACTAGCAATTATTAAATGCCTGCTATGTACCAGAATCTCTGTATTTTAGTGGGTCATTAAATTATCTGATGATTGATGCAGTGTATAAAGTTGTCCTCATTATCCAGATGAAGAATTGAAGGGGGAAATTCATCTACCTGGAATCCCATAGTTAATGGCAAAACCAACTGACCTGGAACTGACTGAGCTTGAAATTTGCAATGGGTCTTGGCATGAGAAAAAGGTGAATAAGATGGAAGTGTGCAGCACGTATGTGTGGGTGTGGAGATGGAAGATAATGAAAGATAATTAGTTTATTGCAAATAACCAACTCTAATATATGAAGCTGACTCCCCTCTCTCCCTTCACCACATAACTCTAAGAAGAGAAGCAGTAGCTACCCCCTCCCCATAGACACATAAATCTTGTTTCATATAGAAGCAAGCACTGAACAGACATTAAGACCACATTGCCAAGTACTGGGTAACAAGTGCAATATTGGAATCATATCCTCTCATTGTCTGAAAATTCATCATCACAGCCCTCTCTGTTACTGAGACTCAAAACCTCTTCACACAAGGAAAATGAGAACAGCTACCTCTACTGTAGGCTAGGTTGCAGGTAGAGAGACTGGAGCGTGTATGTCTCAATCCCTGTGAGCTGTTGCTACCAAAATAGCTACACAGTGGGTCTTTACAGAGAGCTTCAGCAACCAGAGTCCACTGGAGCTACCCTTTATGTCCTCTCTGAGTTGTAAAGATCTTGGTATCACTCTGCCAAGTAGCTACAATGTGGGCCAATCTGAGAAGTCCATGAATAGTAGTAACACCAAGTTCTGAGACAATAGAGTGGCAGTATCTTATAGAAAGAGGCTGCTGTAGAGGAGGGATGAACTCAAAACTCCACTCAGACATTCACAGTGGCCATGGTTGGGGTCCACAGCTGCTTGAGTTAGAGATGGAGGTCATAACCCAGACACAACAGATCGTGTGTGGATGGAGTCATATCTGATGGATCATATCTAGAGTCTTCTCCAAAAGGAGCACAGCCTGTGGTTGGGATTAGAGGAGCAGAGCAAGAGTGTGAAAGGTTAATGGTTTGTCTCCTCCATTAGATCAAAAGCTCCCTAAGAGAAGGAGCTATATGTTAGTTGCTCCTTCCAGCTTCTCCCCGATTCCTAGAACATGGAAGGCACTTGGTAAATGAATAACAATGAAGACAGTGTCCCTAGTGTTAGTCAGGGACACTGAAGAACCAATAGAACATAAGAGAACATTTGTTATGAGAATTGACTTTTGGGATTATGGAGACTGAGAAATCCCATGAAATGCCATGGAAAAGCTGCAGAATTACTAAACTGATGATGAGATTCATCCTGAGTCCAAAAGCTTGAGAACCAGCAAGAGTTGATAAAGTAACTAAACACCTGAGAATGGAGGGAGGGAACAGTTTAGTATAAATACCAGAGACTGAAATTCTGAGATCCAGGAGCTCTGCCTTCCAATGCAAGAGGAAATGAATGTCCCAGCTCAAGAAAAGAGGAAATTCACTCTTCCTCCACATTTTTTGGCCCTTGATGGATTGGGTGATGCCAGCCCACATTGGTGAATGCAGATCTTCTTTACTAAATCTATTAACTCAAATGTTAATCTATTCTGGTAATACCCTCACAGACACACTCCACAAATAATATTTAACTAGCTATCTGTGCATCCCTCAACTTAATCAAGTTAACACATAAAATTAACCATCACAGTTAACTTCATGGAAAACTAGTTCTGAAAAAATGCTGACAGGCATTTCAAAAAAAGAATAAGAAGGTTATAAAGGAAAAAAAGCTTACATGGTCAACTTAGTTTGGAAACCATTGGATTATAAAGGTTCAAGAGGGCAATTTACTGTAGGATTTCTCTGTGTTGTTGAAATGATAATGAGGGGAATATAGAAAGCAGTGCTTCCCAATCTTAATTGATCACAGAGATCTCTTTTTACATAGCTTCTTGTGGAGCTATTGTTTCTGTGGAAGGACTGATGGGACCTCTAGCTTCAGCTCACTATTATAGTCCTTAGATAAAGCAAGTATGCTACTTTGAGGTTGATTGGCTAAACAATGAATTGTACCACCATATAAGATATCACAGAGGCACAGTGTCCCTGGATTTATTTCTCCATCTAGGCAGCCAAAAGGTACCTCACCTCTATTAATGTTGGTCCCAAGAATACAGATTTCTTTCTTTGTGTTTCTGTATCAATGATGCAATAATCACCTGTATAGCAATCCATCAAATTCACTGCCACAGCAACATTGAATTAACTTATGTATTAATATTTTGAGCATCTACTATATGCAAACTATTACATAACCTGGGAACATATCATTTTTAAAAAATGAAAGGATTTTTTCTGTTTCTCCAGGAATTTGCAACCTAATTGGGGAAATTAGAAATATGCCACTTCCCCCCAGGGTATCTGTTTCTTGCTGCTGCTCACACCCCCCACTTTAAGATCCCTTCTCCCTGATTCCTTTACTCAATTATCATTCTCAAAATGCCTTCATTTTCACAATCTCAAATGGAGATAGCTCTGTGTTTTTGGGCCTGTGTACTGTATGTATTATTCATAGGCTCGCTTGTTTCTGAACAACTTATGAAAACCAACTAGAGATTAATTCATAAAAAATAAGCTTTTCCCCCTCTCCCTTTGCAGGACCAGATCTGTTTCTCTGCCACAATTGTATTGGCTGATTGGGTTTCTGCTCTCCCTCTGCCCCCATTCCGTAGGAAAATCATGTCTCTTTAGTATTGCTGCCACATATCCTTTCATGTGCCTGAAATATATACCATTGTGTTCTGACTTTTGTTTTGTGCAGAATCCCTTTCATACTCTATCTTCCACAAGGTTCCTCTGTCTTGGCAGCCAAAGACACTTCTGTTTGCAGCCGCAAGATTTCCATTGTACTCTGCACATCGCAAATTCTTTGTTCTGTGAGGTGGCCTTTTGTAGCTGAGTTTGCTAATGTTTCCAACTGAAAACAGGCACTGCCATACGTCATCAGTCTCCTCTGCTCTGAGACACAGTTGTCAAGCCCATGGAGGGAACCAAGAGCCTCCTGCCCACCAGGGAGAAGGTGGGCTAAATGCTGCAGCAAAAAAGGATCTACTCATTACAGGTGAGAGAAGCAGATTTTTGATCACTGGGAATTTTAATCTCCTGAGTTTCAAACATCGAAATCCATTTTCTACCTGAAATATGCCTGTTACTCTTTTTACTGAGGAATATGTCTCAGCTTCTTCCTCTCCCTTCTGGGGGTGAGGACACTCCCTCCCTGACTTCCAGTAAATTTGGGAATGGAATTTAGGGACAATGAGCTTCCTTCCTGGCCCAGCTCCTTAAAGGAAACTCTCATGACACAAATGCAACCTCAGCTTCACCATTGTCACTAACAATTCTCCAGCACCTCCTGCCCAACAGGAGATTTTGGCCTTAAACAATATCTACCAATTGATTGAACCCATTTCTCCTGAACCTAGCAACCCTGGATCTGAAGGAAACTATCAGGGACTTTGCTGCCTCCCATCCCATCTTCCCAGTGCCATTCCTCCCTCTCTCTTGCTGGTGCAGTTTTTCAGGCATCTGAACAGGCAGTGACTACAGTGTAGAACTGTGGTCTGTGAGGTGGAGGAAGGGCATGAAAAGGCAGTGACCTATGGGGACACAATGCTGCTACACCCAAATATAATGCATCAATTCAATCATGGAAGAGCAACTCTGGAAATCTCAACAAAAATCTCTCAAACATCATCTAGATCAATTTGGCCTTGCATGATGATCCCAAACTCCTTCTCTCTCTCCCTTTCTCTGTGTGTCTGTCTCTGTGTGTGAGTGTGTGTGTGTGTGTGTGTGTGTGTGTGCGTGTGTGTGAGATCGTCCTCTAAGTTATTATTAGGTTATTATTGCAAATCAGCTCTTACACTTTTAGAATCTTCATTTCTTTAAAAAAAATAGATACAAGAGTGGTTGTCATTTTCTTTATCCTCCTTCCATATTTTAATCCATTATTATAAGGCCCTCACTATAATCATCTAAAGCACACTTTTACATCCATATCAATGTACACTGAATCATTCTTTCTTTTCTTAAATCTCTTTCTCCCTTCTTGATTCCTTTCATTTTCTCTTCCTTGTTTTTTTGTTTTGGGGAGGGTTTTGGGGGGTTTTTTTGATACTCTTGACTCCATTCCCCCTTCTTTGACTAATTACAGTTTATTAGTTGTTATGGCAACTCTCAGTACCTCTTTCTCGTGATGTGGCTGCAAATGAAGATGTTAGAAAAATGAAGACAGGATTTACTCTCCCCCCCCATCTCATCCTTAAGCATTTCCTCACCTCATTATCACCTCTACTCAACACTCCCTGACCACCCCCACCAATCCCACACAAGTAACTAAAAAGCCCAAAAGTAAATAAATAAAGCCTGTGTCTCTTTTGTCATCCACAGGAGCACCATTTATTATCATAACAAAAAATGAAGTGTGGGAGACTTGAGCTAGAGGAGCAGTATGGTGATTTGTGGTAACTTTGGAAGCAGCTTCTCAGTTTTGGAATAGCAATCACCACAGAAGGCCAAATGTGTTAGGGGAAGACAGGTGGCACATTCAATTCTAATTCATTCTGGCTTCTGTTTGTGCCATTCGTGCCCTACCTATCACCCTACAGGGTGACTCCAATCAATGCCCATTAGAACTACCTCATTCCCTTGACTTTAGCCAAGATCCAATCTGAAGCAGAACTAAACTGGTTATCTACTAAATTCATAAAAGGATCTTTAAACTTTTCACTAAGTTATTCCAGACCTCATGCTCCACACCCCTTTAGGAATACACTCCACTTCTATATGTCTTCCTAACAAGTTATTTTGCTGTCACATTTTCTCTGACGTCTGTCACCTTGGTATCTAAGCACTCTGGCAAATTCATGAGGCTAAAAACAAACACATATGTGGGAAGGGGGAAAAAAGCTCTTCTCTCCTGCTCTCTCATCTCCATAGGGACAGAGCAGCACAAAGAGGCTGCAATTCTCCAAGGTCACACTTTGCAAAGACAACACAGCAAAGCCAAGAAAAGATCGTGAAATCCTAACTTTCAGTCACCCACCTCCATAATGCAACAATGCTGTGTCTGGAATCAGCATTTGTATATCTATAGAAAATACCAGAGGGAATTTTGTGGCTGCTGGCCATAGCTAGGAAGAAATCTTCACAAAATCAAACATAGTTCCTCCCCTTCCAGGATCCAGACATTGTATCCTTTCCCTGCTATTGAATATTCAAACGCCATTTCAATTTTAATACTTCATGGCATTAGGTGAAATGTTCAGACATTTCATTTATTTATCAAATCAGTCCATCATTATTAACTGAGGGTCTTCCACAAACGAACAATTGTTACAGATGGGCAAGACTTTCTTCAAGCATTTATAATCTAGCAAAAAGAGATAAGATATATGTGTAAAATGTTTCCTCAGCACATACTTTTTATGAATCTAGGCTTTAAAGAGAAATCAATGGATAACATACAAGGATTCTATTCAATCAACCTTATCATTATAGTGAAGAAAACATACAATAAATGAACAGATAAAGAAATAACACATACTACATTAAAACAGTACAAAATGAATTATGACACAACATAATGGAGAAACAATTGAAGTACTCAACATTTCTTTTTCATATGGGATTTAAATAGCTGAATTAAAAGTATGATCTAGTTTGAGAGTTATATTTATAACAACCTTAAAGCTCTGAATCTAAAATTTTCTTCTCTGGTAAACATTGCATTTGCCTATTGGTGATCTATGTGAGATTTAGCACTTATAATGAGATGGTGACCAAAAACATTTGAAAAAATTAGAAACAATTGAAATGAAAATGATCCAAATTGAACATACAGTAGGTTAAAAAATATAAAATCTATAGTTGGAATCTACTGGCCACTTGATGAGTATCTATTCAAAGGATTGTATTTACTTCTCTACCCTAATTATTTAAGCAGATTCTATTACAGTTCCAAAAAACAAAGTATTTAAAACTAAGTGATAGTTAATAGGTTTTTTTTAAATATTCCAATACTCAGGTATACATTAGGTGACAAGATCTCTTCTAACATTCGTTCTTTCAGAGTTCAGAGTTCACATATTTTCTGACCTTTTGGAGTGTAACCACTTGGGAAACAAAGACCCTAACTCCTGAAGCTACTGCAAAGGAATTTCTTATGATACTCCATGGTTATTTTCTCTATTTATGTATAAATTGTCATTCAAAATAATCACTGAGCCTCACTTGAAGACAGGTCCAGAAAGGTAATGTATGTGCCTAGCATGCCTGAGTATAGAGGTTCGAACCCCAACACCATGTACACAATGAAGTGTTGGAGCAATGAAAGCCACATGAAAACCAAAATAAAATTGATTCTCTCTCTCTCTCTCTTTCCATCTCTCTTAAAAAAAAAAGAGTTATTTTACTTTCTGACTAGAGACACTTTTCAGACAGTGGCAAAGGAGCTCAGGTAAAGTATATTAGTCTCGTGGAGATCTGGAAACAGAGATCAGTATTCAGAAATACTAAAAATCCATGAGTTTTCAAGACAAGATAAAGGAGAGGAGAAAGCTGCACAGAGACATGACTTCAACAGCAAGAGCTCACAAGTCCTAGAAAGAATGGTTTCTCTGGGGCTTAGAGCTAAGTGGAGATACCAGAAGTTACACAATTCTAGGAGACAGAGTATGAAGACCTCAATGAGAACCTTGAGCATTAGTTGTGCTATCATAAAAACTACCCCCTTAGGAATGAGAAACATGCCCTAAATGAAGATTTACACCTTAGAACAAGACTTCAAACTGAATAGGACCTATCCAAAGAATAAACAAAGTCATAAAAGAACCCACCAAAATTTTAACTGATTGAGAAAAAAAATGTACTTTTTCTTTTAAAAAGAACATCACAATCCAAACTTCTGTGCACTGTATCACCCATGCGTCCAATGTACAAAAACAAATTACTAGACATGATGTGACGTCTAATCAAGAAAATAAATAGCCAATACAACAAGGCCCTAAGATTAACTTATTAGAATTAGCAAATTCTAATAGAAATTTTGTAGCATTAAAATGTCTATAAATAAGGGGGCTGGAGCGGTGGCTCAGCGGTTTCGGCGCTTGCCTGGCAAGCACAAGGACCCGGGTTCAAACCCCAGCACCACGTGCACAACTGAGTGTTGGAGCAACTAAGGCCATGTGAAAATGTCTATAAATATGTTCCAAGATAATATAATATTAAACTGTAACAAATATAACAAAGTAAATTGAAAGAGCAGAAAAGATTCATATAACTGATGGAAATTCTAACAGTAAAATTAAAATATCTGTAATAAAACGTGCTGAATTGGCTTAAAAGCAGACTTAGCAATGGAGGAAGAGATGGTTCATGAGTTTAGACATATTCCTATTATTCAAACTAAAAAAAAAGAAAGAAAAAGACTTTTTATAAATAAAAATAAAAGATGTTCATGGTTATATGAAACAATCTCGTGTGTTACCTGGTTAATTTTCAGAAGAAAGAAAATGAGGTAGAAAAAGAATTTTCAAATAAATAACAATTTCCAAAAAAGTCAAGAATTTGACTTTCAAATTCAAAGTCAGTGAAGTCAGTATAGAATTATTTTTAAGAGTCCCAAATATATCATATTTAAATTGCTAAAACTGAAATATAAATAGAAAATTAAGGAGGTCAGTGAAAACAACACCCTTACATATAATAGACATATGAATGATATGTCTATTGAATGATATGTCCATATGAATGATAGCTGACATCTCTTCAGGAACAGTGAGTGCCAGAAGATGAAAAAGAAAATTCTACTAAGTGTTAAGTGTAATTTAAAAGCGAAATGCAACAATTGCCCAGAATTTTATTCCTAATGAAAATAATCTTTACAATGAAAATGCAATAAATTTATTTTTACATATGTGGAAATTGAAAGGATTCATGTTCTGCAGACCTTCACTACCAGATATTCTGAAAGAAATTCTTCATAACTAAAGAATAGAACTTCTCCGGAGGCATCATAATACTGGACGTTAAATTATACTACAGAGTTATATAGTAACAAAAACAATGTGTTACTGACACCTGACAAACATGAAGACCAATGGAATAGAATATAGAAGACACCGAGACAAATTTGCATAAATAGAGCTACATCATACTTGAAAAAGGAGCCAAAAACATAAGTTGGAGAAAAGAGAGTCTCTTTAACAAATGGTGCCAGGAAAACTGGAAATCCATATGCAGTAGAATGAAATTCAATCTCTATCTTTTATCTCTCACCCTGAACAAAACTCAACTCAAAGTGGATCCATGTCCAAGGAATTAGACAAGAAATCCTGCACTTACTAGAAGAAAATGTAGGCCCAACACTCCAACTCATTGGCTCGGAACTGACTTCCTAAACAAGACCCCCCAAATCACAAGAAGTAAAGGGAAAAAAAAAATCAATCAGTGGGATGGCATCAAATTGAAAAGTTTCCTCACACTAAAGGAAAAAATTAAGAGCATGAAAAGAGAACCTACAGAATGGGAAAAAAATTTTTTTGCTTCCTGCACCTGAGACAGGGCATTAATATCCAGGATACACAAAGAACTCAAATACTTAGCACCAAAAAAAGCAAATAATCCAATCAATAGGTGGGCAAGATAAACATATTTCTCAAATAATGAAATGCAAATGATCAACAAATATATGAAAAAAATGTTCAACATCTCTAGCAATCAGAGAAATGCAAATTAAAGCTACATTGAGATTTCACCCCATTCCAGTTAAAATGGCAATAAACATTAATACAAACAATAAATGTGGGTTAGGATGTGGGGGAAAGGGTATGCTTATACATTGCTGGTAGAACTGCAAACTGGTACAACCACTCTGGGAAGCAGTATGGAGAGTCCTCAAAAACTAGGAATAAATCCACCATTTGACCCAGCTATCCCATTCCTCAGTATATATCCAAAGGACCTAAAGTCAGCATACTAGAGTGTTGTGGCCATATCAGTGTTCATAGTAGCACAATTCACAATAGTTCAGCTATGGAACCATCCAAGGTGCTCTTCAGCTGATGAATCACATAGAAAACAAGGCATATACACACAATGGAATAAGCCATAAGAAAGAAAGATATTATGTCATTTGTTGGCAAATGGTTGGAATTGAGGATATCATGCTAAGGGAAATAAGCCAGTCTCAGAAAACCAAAAGTCAAATGTTCTCTCTGATATGTGGAAGTTAATTCAAAATAAGGAAAAGAATAGAGGAATAGACAAAGTGGAAAGAAATGGAGGAAGGAGGAATTAAATAGGAAAAGTTTGTGGAAGGAATAAGACTTAAATTTCTCATGTTCATATAAGAATATATGATAGTGAATCTCATTAATATGTATATCAATGAGTCACTAAATTTAAAATAAACCTATTTATAAATAATAGGCCAGTAGAGTAGAATGGGGTGGCGGGGGCCTGGGGAGGGGAAATACTGGGGGCTAAAAATGTCAGTGCTTATCCTATTGTTAAGCATATCTATAAAAAACAGGGGGTGGGAGGAAGAAAGTGGAAAGGGACATACTGGGAACTGAGTTAAAACAAGGTGCACTCCAAGCTTCTATGTCATTGTATATCCTATTGAGATATATATATATATATATATATATATATATATATATATATATCTTCTGTATATATACATATATAGAGAGAGAAGGTGAAAACTGAAGACTGCATTAGAACAAGTTGCACTTCATGCTTTTATAATTATGCCATTGTAAAATCTTATATATACTTAAAAAATGAACCAATAAAAATTTAATGCATTTAAATAAAAAATTGAACTTCTATGTGCAAGAAGGAGTAAAAGAGCACAAGAGGAGGAAATACTTGGATAAAGACAAGTAGTATTATTTCTCCTCTTTCTTTTAAAAAGAGTTGACTATTTAAAATAAAAAAATGATTTTATGGTTTTACACATTTTAACATAAAACAGGAAAATAATAACATGAAAGATGTGAGTAAATTGAAGTGTACTTTGGTAGGATATAATATTAACTCTGTAGACTGTGAAAATCTGAGTATCATATTGAAATTCCTAGTGTAGCTCTGAAAAAAATACAGAGGTATAATTAAATAAACTAATAGAATAAATGAAACTGGAAGGTAAAATAATTTGATAAATTCAAAAAAAGGCAGGAAAAGAGAAACTTAGAAACAAAGATAGACAAATGGAAACTCATTGATAAGATGATAAATTAAATCTAGGAACATCAATAATTGCATTAAAAGCAAATGGACTCTAGTTAAGAGAAGAGATTTTCAAACTGGGTGAAAAAATTAGACTAAAATGTATTCTGTCTGCAAGAGATGCACTATAAACACAAAGACCCTGATAGTTTGGAAGTAAAATAACAGAAAAATTTATCATGCAAACGGTAATCATACGAAACCTTATGTGACCATATTGATATCAGATAAAACAGGCATCTTGACAAGCAATCTTGCCTGCAACAAAGAAAGAGATATCACAATGTAAAAGAGATCAATTCCTCTGGAAGATATAACAATCATATCTGTAGGTGTTTGTAATAATTGAGCTTCAAAACATACAAAGCTGAAAATGACAGGAATAAAAGAAGAAATAGAAAAATACACAATTGTAATTGGAGATTTTAAAAATCCCTCACTCAGAAATTATTAGAATATCTAGAGGAAAACATCAATAAGTACATATAAAGATTTATGCAGTATTATAAACTGTCTCAATTTAACTGAAAATCTTTACAACATGACAACCTCATAACCATAGAGCACACATATTTTCAGAGATATGTACTATAGCTTATGTACACATATAGTACACATAGACCATATATTGGACATAAATTCCAACAAATTTCAGAAAATTGAAATCTTGCACATATGTTCTCCAACAACAGATGATTAAATAAGAAAATATTAACAATTAGCAATAAGATGTGTAGAAATGTTCAAATATTTGGAAATTAACCAACATGCTTCTAAATAATTCATGGTTCAAAGTATAATCCATAAGGCAAATTAGAAAAAACATTGAACTAGAAAATTTAAAAAAACCCCACAAAATAGCAAAAATTTTGTGATGCCTCCAAACTGGTACTAGAAGGAAAATTTATTATTTTGAAATATATGGTCAAAGTTTCCATCATAAGAAGAGATGTGGAACAAAAGACAGTTCTTTGAGAAGTTAATAAAACTAAGAAAGCAATTAGGAAAAAAGAGAAAAAAACGCAATAATTAATAACATCAGAAATAAAAAAAATCACTACAGATCCTACAAACAGAAGGATAATAGACATATGATACCAGTTGTATGCCAATAAATTCAACAGTTTAGACAATCCCAATAACATCCTTGAAGATACAAGATAAAAAAATGACACAAAATACAGAAAATAAAAATAGCCTATATTTAGTTTTTAAGCGAAATTTGTAAGCACAAATACAATCCTTATGGCTTTACTAGTAATTGTATAGCATACTTAAGGAAGAAATAATATAATCATTCACAAAGTACTTCAGAAAATGGAGAAGACCATTTTCCAAGAGAGAGAATAAAATATTCCTTTGACTATTCTACATTTTATTTTATACAGCCAGAAAAACCTTCATATCAAAACTTGACAAAGAAATTTTAAAGAAAAGCATGTCCAAATATCTGAACACAAACAGAAATTTTCTTCACAAAGTATTAGTAAATTAAACCCAGCAGTATACAAGAATTTCAAATTATAACCAAGTGTGGTTTGTATTAGGAATGCAAAGTTGTTTTAACATTCAGAAGCCATTGATTATAATTTACCATATTGGCAAATCATGGGAAGGAGAAAAACTATGATATCAATATATGATCAATTTAATTGAGAAATCATTTGGCATAATACAACACCTGTTCATTGTTAAAATTCTGAGCAACTTCTTAAGCTGATAAAGGTCATTTACAAAGCCCTATGTTTGACATACTTAATGATTTAATATTGAATTCCTTCTCTTTAATTTCAGGAAAAAAATGAAAATGTTCCTCTTATTTCAACATTATAAAAGAGGTAGTAGCCAGTAAAATAATGCTTGAAAAATAAATAAAAAGCCTAAAGATTACAAAGAAAGAAATTTGGTGTTTATTCATAGATATTATGATGATTTATGTAGACAATCCTAAGGAATCCACAAAATAAATTAGAAGTTAGAAGGAAATAATATGTCACAGAATACAAAGTCACTATACAAATATCAGTAGATAAAATTGTACAATGAAAATTTAATACCATTTACAATAGCACCATGAAACAAGCAATATGTTGAAATAAAATTATCAAAAGATGTGTCAGAATTCTAAATTGAAAACTAAAAAATATTGCTAACAGGGATTCAAGAAAATATAAATAAGTGAAGAGACCTAAGATGTTTACAGATAGGAAGACTCGATATTTTTAAAGTGTCATCTCTCCCCAAACTTTCTTTAGAATCAGTGCAATCTCAGTAATAATTCCAACCAAGCACTTTACAGAAATTAATGAGTTGATTCTAGCATTTATATGTCAATACAAAGGACCTAGAATATAGTAAACAATCTTAAAAAGAACAAATTTGGAGAGCTTACATTACCTGATTTCAAGGCTTAGAAGATTTCACCAGGGTGCTGATTATATGATGTATGTTTTTCAAAACACATTGAATTGCACTTGAGATCTGGACTTTTAGCCAGGTAAATTTTGCAACAATAAAAAACCCTAAAATGCAATTCCTACCAGTAGACTATATTACAGGAAGGTGTGGGGATTTTCAGCTGAGCATAGGTAAGAACAGACAAGAGCACACTCCACAAACCCTTTTTTCATTCCTCCTTCTAAGTAAACAATGCTGGTGGATTATTCTGTGTTGAACTGGTTAAAGTAAAACAACTTATCCCAGAATTTCTTTTCCATATATTTCCATGTTAGAATTGACCAAAAGAAGAATATGCACAAAATTTGAAAGGTAGAAGTGAAACCAGTAATGAATATTCTCTGAAGTTGCCCTAGTCCTTCCCAATTTTATAAGTTCTCATTTCCATCATAATTCTCTTATCCCATCTTTACAAGGGCTCTGATTCCCTGACTGCATTCTGACATATGATAGAGGACGCTTTCATCTCTAATGCGGGAGCCAAAGGTGATGCAGGCTCAGTGAATTGCAAGCGTGTAGAGGAGTAAGATACAGTCCTGCAGCATAACAAACTACTAGAGGGATAGAAGTCAAAGAGGTGACATTTAGGTGAGCTTTCTTGTATCATCAGAGCATCCTAAAAATCATAAGATGCACCTTGTGTTAAAATAGAGTTCTCCTAAAGTCATCTGATTAAAAATGAATGCAATTTCAATAAAGATGATAGTGCTTATTGTAGGCCTTTGAGGAGGCCAATGTTTATAATTTAAAAAGTCAGGCTGGGCATGGTGGCACACGCCTGCAATCCCAGTGGCTCAGGAGGCTGAGGCAGGAGGATTGCAAGTTCAAAACCAGCCTCAGCAAATTAGTGGGGCCCTAAGCAACTTAGCAAGACCCTGTCTCAAAATAAAAGATAGAAAGGGCAGGGGATGTGGCTCAGTGGTAAAGTACCTCTGGGTTCAATACCCTGGTACTGAAAAAAACAAAAAGTATGGGAAAGTGACAGAGGTGTATGGAGGCATACATTTGACACCTGCATTTCTCCATTTTTTTAAAAAAAGGAAAAAATAATTTATACCTTTGGGGGAAGAAAAAAATATAATATATCAGAAAAAAATTTAACTCAGCTTTTGTATTTAGAAAAATATGAAACCTTAGAAAAATATCTTACACTCATACTCTTCCTTTTATTTACCACAAAATTAGTTATAAGATTCATCTCAATTTCTTCATAAAGGAGTAGAAATAAGTTGAGTTTCTGCTATATTCTACACATATTTACTTGTTTAAACTATCCTATAAGGAAAATGTTATTAGTCTAATTTTACAGATGAACTCAACTCAGAAATGCTAAATGATTTAATTAAAGTCAAATAACCTCTACGTAGGAGAGCCATGATTTACTCTTAAGTCTGTCTGAGATTCATAGTGTTTCAACGAAACCATTCCCATGTGCAGCGTAAACCTATGTCTTAGAAAAGAAAAACAAAACTATTGTGTGGATGTTGTCCACATGAAGTTTTTAAAAATAACCATAAAGAACATAAGCTTTAAATACCTCCAGACCTTTTCATGCATTTTTATATCCCTGGTCAATTTAGTCACTTTGAGACTGTACATGTGCCCCTAATGAGTACCAAAAATCAGGCTTTTTTTCAAAATATTTTTGGAACTCCTCAGAATTGCAGTACAATTGCTTTACACACACACACACACACACACACACACACATACACACATGCATGCATACATATAAACACAATGTACATACATACACAATTTTCAGACCTTGAAATATATATATATATGAAGATTGTAAATCCAAAGTATCCTCTTTCCTCTATGTACTCTAACGTAGACATGATTTTCAGGTAGAATTCAGGCAAGCACACACTGGGCACATTGTAGAGAGGAAAGCACCATTAAAAAGAAAGTTGAACAACATTACCTTTCAGGTTCTTTCCAATATCAAGATTCTCAGTAATGTAATTTTATTATATTTGTTTTTTTTATCACTATATTACATTATGGTCATACCTTATAAAAGCAGTATGCAAATGGAAGGTGGATCTTTGTTATGAATAATAATATTATGATTGTCCTTTTGGCAGAATCTCTAATTGCTGAATTAATTTCCATCAATTCTTACCATGAGTATAGATCAACCTTCTGCTGTGTAATCTTACAGCAGCATCCTGAGCTTCCTTTTCATTGAGCAGAGGTCATGCTGGCAATTGCTTGTTTGATGTCCAAAGTGCCCTCAGACTTCAAATTCCTTACAGGCAAAGGCATACCTCTTCATCACTGTGAGTTGGATTGGAATCAAAGGAAGAACTTAATACATATTTGTAAATGAAGAATAAATGTTTGTTGAATGACAAAATACTAGGTTGTGGAGTCAACCTGAACATCCCCCCTGTACTCTCATTCCCATGGAAATAATTCAGGTAGCTTTTCCTAAAGTCTCTTCATGCAAATACCCTGCAATGGACCCTGTGTGGGATACAGTCCTAGCATGTCGGGAGCTGACATGTCAGGAGCCACTCAGTATCCTCCTCACCATGGGAAGGGACGCTGCAGGAAGGACACACATACAACAAAGGGATTCATACCAACTGAGGTGAATAGGGAAAGCAGAGCACCAAGGAGGAAAAGAAGCATTTCTGGTCAAAAAAAAAAAAAAATCACAAGAAAATATGCAGAAGCAGGAACATGCAAAAAACTTTTGTGACAGAACTGAGCAACCCAGGTACGCTGTGGGATAACAACTTCCATGCTGTGGTCAGGTGAGAACACTTTCATTGCCAGGATGACTGAGTAATGGCCCCAAAAGATGTCCACATCCTAATCCAATGAACCTAGTAATGTTGCTCTATGTGGCATTTGTGACTTTACAGGTGTGACAAGATTACCCATATGCAGATGGATCTGAATTACAATTACAAATGACCTTATAAAATGAGAACAGAGAGATTGGATAGCAGAGGAGAAGACTAGACAGGAAGAATTGAAGATGCTCATCTGCTGGCCTTGAAGATAGTAGAAGGTGCATGAGGCAAGGACCATAGGGAATATAGGACTAGAAGTAGGAAAAAGCATGGAAATGGATTCCCCTCTAAAGCACCTGCATGGAGCATAGCACTGCCAACACTTGGGTTTCAGCCTGGTGGAACTCATTTATGATTTCTGACCTCAGAAGGGGAATAAATGTGTGTTATTTTATGCCACCAAGTTTGTGGAGATTTGTTACATTCACCATAGAAAGCTAATATAACCCAGTAAAGGCACTTGAGTGTTATTTGTTAAGCCATAAAGAGTCATAACAATTCAGCTGGGGAATCAATTGGGGACAGGAAAATAGAAGGGGTGCGAAGAGAGAAAAAGTGAAGAACAGCTGCTTGAGTTCAGAAATGAGTAAAATCTCTCTGGATATTTTGTTAGCAAGGCATTTTGGGATCCTCTGGGATGAAAGGTGCTGGAGAAAATGTAATAACACTAATAAATATTCTATGATTTCCCTGGAACATGTCCTCAGATGAACTACAAGGCGGCTCTTAATGTTACGATAAGAGATGAGGGAAACTCGGCAGTTTGGGGTCTTGGGGGTGCCATAGAAACCATGACTATATGGTTTATCTACATTCCCCAGGGACCAGAATCCTCTGAGCCTCATATGTCTTTCTCTCCAAACCATAATTCACATGAGATCCAAGGAGCAGCAGCAAAGGGCAAAGTCAAGAGCTGTTCAAGGCAACAATAGCAGGAAAAGAGTGTAATGAATTATTTAGCATTTAACCACAGCCACTCAAGATAGGTTCCAAATACTGAGCAAGCAATGATTGGGTCAATTGTACAGATATGTCATGAGTGTATGGCCTAGAACATTAAAGTTGATGATGGGGGATAATTGTTCATGGGGGTCCTATAACCTGCTAAATCAACTCCCACAAAGATTATGAACTGAAAATTGAGTCTCCTATCTAAGAAAAGCTGATTTTCAAGTGAGAGATTCAAGGTTCCCAATACTTTTGACTCTTCATCATCTTCTGGGAGTACATAAAGATTTAACAGAGGCTTTGATCTTGAAGGTCAAAGAAATACATATCCCAAACAGGCTATGTATTCATGTTATACTAGAGTCAAAGGTAATCATTTCACACAAACCTCTAATTTGCACTTGGGAAAACCCAAGATAACAGGAATCAAGTGACCCAAGGAAATGCCTCTAGGTCCCCAGTCAGGGACCTTGCTACTGCACCTCCGATTAACTTCTCACCTAGTAAGAGACTCTGACATCACCTGGAGCTGATGGTTGGGAGAAATATGTACCCAGATATTATTATCCTCCTGAAAAAGAAGGAACTTCATCACAGTAACCTGGCCTTTCCTTCTGCAACAGGGTCCGTTCCTGGACACTGACATACAATTCCCTTTCATCATAATACCTTCAAATCTCAGAGTATGTGAGGAAACCAAATCCAGTTTGGAACTGATCCTGCCTGTAAGCAGAATTCATGGGAAAAGAGCAGAGAGCATGCAGTTCCACAGACCTGGACTCAAATTCTAGCGCTGTCACAGGCAGGTTATTTGATCCCTCTGATCCCTAGCTTTCTGAATTGTAAATATGAGATAATAATATCTATCACGAAGTTGCTATGAAGATTAAATGGGATGTTACAATGAATGCAAAAGAACCTAATAGAATGCTTAGAATATACTAATGCTGGATAAACATGTGCTGGGTCTGAATTTAAATGAGTTTTTAGGAAGACAAGTATGAATATGAAGATTTCTAAATATATTTTCACTCATAGCCTCCTGTAAAAATATTTTAAATTCTACCAGTAGTAATACAGATCTTAGATTCCAAAGGATTGTCAATCTTTGGGAACTCCCATTAAAATAAAGACACTCCAGAACCGCAAACTAATATTACTGAACATCTCATCAGTAATTAATTGCTGGAGGGAGAGGAAACAGTCCAAGTACTGCAGAAATGAGTAAAGGGAGATAATGGGTAGAGAACAATGCAAGCAAATTGTGCTAAAGGCTACCAAACATCCATTCAATTCTTGATTTTCTTGGACCAAAGTGATACGGAGCTAGAAATCTAGTGGTATTTCTAAATTCTAAAACAATCCTAAAATCAATTTTCTACTTTCTTGTTTCTGTGTTTTGCAACAACTAAGATGGTTGATAGAGAAGAAGGTCAAGACCCAACAACTTCTCCTCCGTCTGTGGACTCCTCTGGGCCTGTATTCCTAAGATAGGCAATCTGCACCTGTATTCTTCATTCCTTTCTTCTTGTGCATCTGGTCTTTTGCCGTTCAACACACACTTACTGAATGATTAAAGATAAAAACAAAGCAACATCTTTGCCTTGAAGAGATCACGGTCAAGCAGAAGATCCAGATTCAACGCAAGTAATCAGAAAACCACATGATCATTGCTTTATAGAAGCAGAAATGTTAGGGGAAAACAGATAAGGAAAGAATTTTTTTTCTGGCTTAGAATTTGGATAACAGAGGGAGATCTGGAAGATTTTACAAACAGGAAATATTCAAGTGTTGATTCGGGCCAAATAATCAGTGGATAGGAAGATAAGTCCAAAGAGATTGGAAAGCATTGCCCACCCAGTTGAAATGCACAAGGGCCAACCATACTTGATTATTCCAATATTTCAGGCATCCTCTCAGTTACTAAGCTATTGTCTCTCAGCTCCAAATCATCCTTCTATGCACCATCTCTATGGTTCAGGGGTTGGAGATTTGCAGAGCAGGCCTATTTCCTTTTCACAGTCGGCCTCTGCTCTGAGATTGAGAGGCAGGGCTGGAGAGGTGGCTCAGTGGTAGAGCAGTTGCCTGGTATCCATGAGTACCTAGGTTCAACTAAATGGAGGAAACAACTAAATGGAGGAAAAACAAAAACCACATTAAAAAAACTTTTTAAATTAATTCTCTCTTTCTATTTCACTCTCTCAGAGAAAGAGAGAGAGAGAGAGAAAGAGAGAGAATTTGGAAGGCAAAAGAAAGTATGGGATTGGCTCCTTCATATTGGTTTTTTTCTTCCTGTTAGCATTGCCCCATTAATGGCTCTCTATCTTGGCAGTCCCAATTAACTCCAGTATCTAGGATTCTTTGATTCTAATATTAGTGTTCCCCCATCAGAACTACAGTTCCCAGCAGGACAACTCCCCTTCACCAGATACCTAAGCCCAGTTCCGTAAGAACCTTCCTCCAAATTCCTGAAGTGTAGCAGAAGCTGAGGAACCTTGGCCTCTTCAAAGGAATAGATTCCTCCTCTGAAACACCTCTCCTCTGTGTTCCTGAGTTACCAGCACCCACAGTCTCACTCTCTCTCTCTCTCTCTTTCTTTCTCCTCTTTCCCTCTCCCTCCCTCCTCAGAGTTCTGTGCTCATCTCCAGAGACCTGTATCTGACCTTTTTAATTCGGATAATCCCAATGTCTATCCCTTGTACCACCCAATTTATCATTTAGCAGCTGTGTCCTGCATTTATAACCTTTGTAATATCTGGCTGATCCCTTTTTGTTTCTTCAGTCCTCCAACGCCCATCTAATCAATTCCCAATTGAAAATTTTCTCTGTTCAAGTTCTTAGAGAAATTTCTGGTCCACTTGCCTGGACACCAACTGGACACTAACTGATGTATCATATGGGGGATACAAAATGAGTGCTAAAGAAACAGGGATGGGATTTTATGTGTCCTCCAGAGCATTGGGTTCTATATTATAGACAAAAAATGGGGAGCACCTGCGGGTTTCGTTTAATAAAGAGTGAGGCATTGACTGTGTTCACCATGAGCAGCAGGATGAGAAGCAGCGATTGAGGCCATGAGATAAGTTAGGAGGACAACTCAATAAAATGCAAGCATGAGAGGTTAACAACCTAGTCATGGTGAAAAAGATGGGAAAGGAACATGCTTGAAAGACCATTCAAAAACTTGTTCTCTTGGTAGGTAGCACAGATGCTTTCAGCAGGAGCAGGATTAGGACTCCATGCCCGTTGGTTCTGTGCTCCACTCTCTTCCTGAAGGTTCAGGAGATATGGTCTGGTCCCTGTTTCCTCAAGAGAAACATGTCCTTGAAGAGACAGTATGACACTGAGGCAAAGACTAAGGAGCACTAGGTTTAAATTCTGCCCCCTCCAATCTAGATGTAGTACCATATAAAATACTGAACAACTCAAGTTTCAGTTTTATTACAATACCTACACTAAATGGGGTTAAAATGCTGCATTTCCCAAAATGACTTATCATCAAAATTACCTGGAGAACTTTTGAAAAAAGTCAATTCTCAGACCTCACTTTAGACATACCAAATTAAAATTTCCTATATATGGGTCCCAGAAGTCTAATATTTTTTACGCTTCCCAGGTAATTCTAGTGAGAAGCTATGTTTAGAAACTATTAGAGTGACTTAGAATTTAATGCAGATAATGTATGTGGCTGTGTATAGCTCACAATTTTCCATAGCAGACATTGTCAACTCAGATGCTCCAACCAAATTCTCTCTTCTCCTGTCATCTGCCACTCTAATATATGCATGTGGCCTCTTAGTGCACACACCTATGACTCTGTCTGAGCCTTTCCTCTAGCTGCAGGAGCACAGCTGCCTGTCCCTCAGATAAGAAAAGTAGGAGGTGCTCCATTCATAGGGACATTGAGTCCTAGTGTTTCACAGAAGCAATCTGCTCATTCTTGCACACTGATAGTTTTCCATCCCTCGTTCCCTATCTCACTCCAATAGTCCTTTACGAATGCCTACTGACATCACATCCTGATTGAACAACTTATACTCAAATCCTTTTCTCAGGGTCAACATCCAGATGAACCAAGCCTAAGATATAAATACATACATACAGAAAAGGTGGATCTTTGTGACAGTCTCTCCCCTTCTGAACCCCACAGTCTCAGATTCCGAAGATGAGGAGTGGTGATGATTACCCATCTTACATTGATAAGAGGTTTTATGATTTGGCATTAATCTGCAGACATTTCATCTATCTAATATTCACAGCAACCTTGCCCATAAAGAAGTATTTGTGTCCCATTTCCATGTGAAGAAATCGAGACTCCACTTGTTAAATGATTTACACTAGGCTGAACAGTTTAGAAAAACACTAAGGGTTAAAATTTAGTTTTCTTTTTATAATAGCAATGGTTTTAAAAGTAGGGTACAATGCATATATCTTTCCCTCACACGTTTTCCCACTCCCCTCCCCAAAAGGCAGGCACTGACATACACAGTTTTCATAGATTTCAGGCTGTTCATGAATATCAAGTGTGTCTGGGGATCCCTGTGGGAACAGGATTTTAGGGTTCACAGACCCATATTAAGAAGCCCTGCATCTTCTAGCAGACTGCCTCTTCTCATCAGGCTTATCTTTTCTCCAAAATCTCATGCAAAGCCACACACACCCCACCATAAGCTTCATTTTGATGTTTTGTGTTAGAACATCAATGGACAGTAAAGTTTATCAATGCCTGCAGCAATGTTGTATACAGAAGGCAGGAAAGAGAAAGGTTCTTGCTTTCTAAGCGCCTTCGTGGACAGGCAGAATTGACAGCCAAAAATCAAACTGTAAGGACAGAAATAAATAAACCTATGAAAAGATCCAAGTTCAGACTCTGGTCTGCAACTATAGTAGACACTTAACAAATGGTGCTCTTTCAACACAGATGATATTATAAGAGTTCCATTTCAGAAAGAAGCAATACCTCTCCTTCATTCATCAGCAAAGACTTCCTGAAGGTGCCATCCCACCAGGTTTTTGAAACATGAAAATCTTAGCTGATGCTCTGACAGTGGACATTCTTCAAGAAACAGGAGCATAAATTTGGGAACCAGAATGTCTAGTCTAACTTTCAGCTCTAAGACCTACTAACATGGTAAGCCTCCTAGATTCTGGTTTCACTTTCTTCATCTATAAAGTGGAGATAATAATAGTTAATAATAGATAATAATAATATAACCTAGTTCATAGTATAAATATGGAAAAGAAATTAATTTAACACCTATATAGCACTAGAAGCATTGTGTGGCATTCAATAAGAACTCTGTTAATAATTATTGTCTTATCCTGAGTTCCCTGGAAAACCGGGGCAGTGTTCATGTGATGACACTTGCTAGAGAGAAGCGAAAGGTAAAATCCCAGGAAACAGAAATGAGAGTGAGAAGAGGAATAGCAAAGAAGGGAAAAGTCCAAGGTCTTGTGTTAACAAGATGCTAGGGTTTCACAAGCAAACTTCTGGCTGTTCACCCCAGAAGTCATCTCCAGAAAGGCCATGCAGAACTACTTCATCTAAGAACAACCCATTAAGAAGAAAAAGACTGAACAATTTATCTCCTGTCTCCTTTGCATGTCCCATCTTTTTCTGGTCATATTTCACTTTACAGAGCATTACTTCTCTTTCCTGAATTGTGTAATCAGATCCCTTCCAGTCACTCAGGAAACTACAGAACCTCTGTGCATCTCATCAGCCAGATCCTAGCTCAGAAGTTAGCTTGGTAAGATGACTAAGACCCTAGAGAAGATGGTGGCAGATGTGACTCTGTGGGCTACAGTTATTATTGTTATTCTCCCAAAGCTCCCAAACATGTACATCCCAATTCATCCATTTCTGCCAACCAAGAGGTAGGTATTCTACCAGGTCTTAAACAGAAGTTTCTCTCCTATTTTCTGCTCCAATCACAAGAACACTAGATTAAAAACTTTCTTCACTGAATTGAATTTCAATTCCCTGAAAAGACCACAGTGAATCTATGAGAAGAAATGGATTTGTTTCGAAGAGCCAGATGTGTGGTCAAGATTAATGGGAGAGTTTCACTTTGAATCTAAAGATAGAATATTTCCTGCTCAGGCTTTCTCTACACTGTGCTTCAGAACTGAATTGGAAAGGTTTACAAAGGAGAATTCAGGCTACCTTCAACTCCAGAGTTTCAGTACTGACCAATCAAAGCTCCATGTGAGAACCTGGAAGCATCCAAGCCAGAGGCAGAAAGACTCGTACCAATAGACAGTGCCAAAGTCTGGGTTTTCTAGAGGCAGACAGTGAAATAGAGTGTGAGATGTCTATTAATGATTGACAACTGTGAGAAATAGGGGAGGAAGCAGGAGAGGACAGAGGATGAAGAGAAACTGTGATATAGATCCAATGAAGTTTCAGCCACCCTGTCAAGGAGCTCTGAAGCTAGTTGTATGTCATCTCTCAGGGTTCCCTCATGTTGGGCACGAATGACTAATGTGAGTCCTTTATGCCTCCACCTTGCTTAGTCACCAAACAGACTGTATCAGAAAGGACATGACATTAAGTGAGTCCATTCCTTCAGCTGGGATGGTCCATGCAGCTGAGAACAGAAAGATGTCTACTCCACATATGAGAAGATAGTCCCTCCATGAAGGGAATCTAGGTGACACCTCCATATCCTCCAGTGTCTACCCTTGCCACCTGGATCCATTTCTCCATTAACATTTGCGGAAAAATTCCTCCAGAATGTCAGAGTGACTATCTTCCTGAGGAAAAACAAAACATGGAGCTGTTGGGACAACTCATGGCCCCATTAGTCTTGGGTTGTAACTGATACTCATAGTGTCCACCTTCCACAATGGAGTCCAGATTCCCCTCACCCTTGGCTAGGACCTCTCTTCTGGCCACAATGGATTATCATGTGACATGACTCTAATTGAAGAGGCCATTTTCAGTCACAATTAGACAAGGAAGCAGTACTAAGACATCTATGTATATTGCTCCTTGACTCCATTGTGTTAGACAACTTACCTACTCTTGATTATCAAGATCAGTTACTCCTCAGTCAAGAAGGTGACTCTTCTTCTTGTCTGTTAATCTATGAACATAAGATTCCTAAAGTGTCAAGGTCATAACCATAGTTTAAAATTCAAAGGGAATCTTGCTGAGTTACCTGGTGAAAATGTAATCTTTAAAAGGACCATGATCTCTATACTTACAGAGCTCAGATTTTTACAGACTGCTTCAGGAGACCACTAGGAGTGTCCTAGTTTGGTCCATCCTATTTCCACCCCTTGCTTACCAAACTTGTGTGTTTATTTTTCTATTGAAGAAACAGTGCTATATAAAGTTTGCTTAATCCATGAGAACACTGCATTGAGAATGGCATGATAAAAATGTTCATCCTTGAACATTATTGTCACCAAACTAATGCTTCATTAACACCGTTAGCAAGCATCCATGCTCTGTCAGTTCAATGGAGTCTGGGTAATGTGATATGAGCCTATGTCCAATGGATGTCATGATCATGGGACCACTTCCATACTTCTTCTTTTGTAAACTGTATTCCTTGGTTGGTCTGTCATGATGAAATATGGGATTCAGATTCAGTAGATAAAACCCTCTGTTATGGTTTGGATGAAAGTTGTCCCCCAAAAGCATGTGTGAGACAATCCAGGAAGGCTGGAGCGTAATGACTGGATTATGAGAACCTTAATTTCATCAGTGAGTTTATCCCCTGATAGGGATTAACTGGTAACTGTAGGCTGGCAGGGTGTGGCTAGAGGAGCTGGGTCATTTGGTGCGTGCCTTTGGGGTATATATTTTGTATCTGGTGTTGAGTTTCTCCCTTCCTGTTCCTGGCAATGCCTTGAACCACTGTCTCTGCTCCCTGGATCCATGCCTTCTGCCATGATCTTCAGTCTCACTTAAAGCCTTAAGGAATGGAACCAGTCTTCCATGGACTAAGGGCTCTGAAACAATGAGACCCCAAATAAACTTCTCCTCCTAAAATTGTTCTTGTCAGGTCCTTAGGTCATAGCAATGAAAAAGCTGATTAAAACACCCTCTTATAAGCTCTCTGACAGATTGGCTGAAAGCAGACAGTCAGAAAGGCAAATTCACACCTAAAATATGTGCCTCTTCCTCTGAATAGAAAACCGAGGCCTTTTCAGGGTGTCAACTTGCCATCAGTTGTCCAGTTGACCTCCTGGAGGAATCACACCACATTGGAGTCTCAGCATTGGTATCTGTTCCTGGTGGCTTCAATGTAGCAGTAG
This sequence comes from Aplodontia rufa, assembly GCA_004027875.1. Taxonomy (NCBI): domain Eukaryota; kingdom Metazoa; phylum Chordata; class Mammalia; order Rodentia; family Aplodontiidae; genus Aplodontia; species Aplodontia rufa. The sequence continues at coordinate 102,135 of PVKS010000907.1, forward strand.
CACAAATCAGTCTTGATGAATAGGAGTCTGTGTTGTTGGGTCCACACATGACCTTCATCTTTGTCACCATGGTCCTTCATTCATCACCACATCTAATTTCAGCTTGCTGGGACATTTTGTCTTCACAACTGTTTAGATGCCTCTTCCTGATCTATGGTATTGAGTGGCCATTAACATGCAACATAAAGGTCTTCACACATGGCTCCTTTCATATGTCTATTTACATACCCCTACCCTAGAAGTTTTAGACCCCTGATAGTCAGCCAGGATCCCAGAAATTCCTGATCAGGGTCCAATTCTGCCCTTTTGGTAGTTAGCTGAGTAACATCAGCTCAGCTGCTGGTACGTTTTGGGCTTAGTCCTTAGTTTTCTCTGCCCAACTACTTAAGATGCCCTCTGGCTTTCACACCTGGCTTTCCATAGTCTGTTATTCTCAGTTGTTTATTTTCATCCTGTAGAGCATCAATAACCCTTAACAATAGCCATCCAATCTGTTATCCTTACAGCCAATATTTTCCCTGTACCTTTTAAATACCTGGTATACAGCACACTTAATGCCTTCTCTTCGGCCAGTACACCACCAGTTAGTTAGTGTTAACCACTGCACCCCTACTTTGTGCCAGAGACTTTCTGTAGCCCACCCACCTCCAGTGAAGGGGTGCTCTTGCCAGTCAGTAAGTGATGATCTAGTTCTAAAACTTTATCTCAAACCACATTTTAGTACCATCATAGGTTAATATCATCACAGGTGGGTTTTCTAAAACAGACGAATGGAGTCTGGGGTAGAATATACAGTCAGAAATCAATAGCTGAGAAGACAGGAAGAAAGAAAAAGAAGAGGAACTGTGGTATGCACCTGATAAAGCCTCCCCAACATGGGAGGAACTCTGGAGTGACTATTACCTGTCAGTCCTGTCTCTGGTCAGGCTAGGGTAGGTGGGCCTTGGCACTTCCACCTGACTCAGTCACCAGATGTGACCTACCCTGAGAAGAGTAAAAAACAGTTGAAGCAGCCTGATGCAGATGAGACAGACAGGAAAGACTGAGGGCCTGAGGGCTGGGGCCATCCTGTGAGCTGGGGGCTTACTCCCCAACAGCACAGCCAGTACTAGGGACATGAGCAGCTCTCTGTTCTGTCCACCACACTTGGAAAGCACTGTATCCACCTTCTAATCTTAGCATGGACAGTCTCAGAGATAAAAGCGACCTTCCATAGCATCTCTGTTTCCCCTCTGTCCCTCCTGCATTCTCCTCATCCATTACTACCAGGACCTCACAGGATGGCGAAGAGTTAAGTCTAGAACTCAGGACTCTTGATTACTGCTCTCTGATTTGCAATCCTGTGCTAGCTCCAGTCCCTCCTTATCAAACGTTCTTCTCACCTTCAGGACATGTATTTGTTGTATATGACATCTGTATACTTTATAAATATTTCACTTTGTAGGTAGCCTCCCCCAGGCTGCAAGCAAAATGCCATGCGCCCTACAGGGGCTTCATTTAGATAATAATTAACTAAAAGGGAGAGAATGAAGACCTGCTGTGAGCCCCAGAATTAGTCAAGATCAAGCTTGCTGGAATGTTTTCTCTCCCTCTCTCTCTCTCTCTCTCTCACACACACACACACCCCACCCTCTCCAGCTGGCACTAGTGTTCCAATGTTGACACTACTGTGGCTTTCTCTCATTCATTATTTAGGCAGCTGCTATTAGGTGCAGTGCTAGCCCCTGGAGGGATACCTGAAGGGTGGAATGGCCCAATCCTGGCCTCATGGAGCTTGCACTTTCCAAGAGGAAAAACAAGGAAAAGCAATCATAAGGACCCATGGTAAGGTCTCTTTCAGAAAGCGGCCTGGGGACTCTGGTAACACAAAGGAAGAGTCATTGTACCTCCGGGGACTAGGCAAGACTTAAGCTGAAGGACAAAGAAAGTGGGATCCAATCGGGCAAGGAGAATTCTGTTCAGGGGTGTGACCACATGACAGCCTGGTCTGAAGGAGCTGCACTATTCAGTAGGGTGGGAGAAGCCTCAGGAGATGATCCTGGTGTGAGCAGGAGGAAGAGTACACCTGGGGAAAGTTCTGATCAGGTGTGCTAAGGGTCTTTGAGGGTTTTAAAACAGGTGAGGGACTTGAGCACATGGAGTTGATGGAATATGAGTCTCCAGATTGGACAAAGGAAGACTTTTCCACATATTAGGTAAGAATGGCAGGGTTGGTTTGAACAGCAACGATAGGAACAGAAAAGGCATGGATAGGCAGAGAGGTGGGAGGAAGTGAAACTAATCAAACTTGAAGGTAGAAATTTGTGGTGAGGTAGAGCAAGCCCTTGAGAATTCTCAGATTTTGGGCCTAGACAAGCTGAAGTACAGAGAGAGAACTAAGGTCTAGGGTTCCGTTTTGCATATATAGAATTGGAAACACCTGTGTACCATTAGGTGAGACATTCAGTAAGCAATTGTATGTACAATGGGTTGATTAGCTTTTCATTGCTATGACCAAAATTATTTTAAAAAATAGCTTAAAGAATAAAATATTGGGGCTGGAGCAGTGGCTCAGTGGTTACAGCGCTTGCCCGGCATGCGCAAGTACACGGGTTCAAACCCCAGCACCTATGTATGCAACTAAGCATCAGAGCAACGAAAGCCATGTGAAAAACTCAATAAAAATTGATTCTCTCTCTCTCTCTCTCTCTCTAAATAAATAAATAAATAAATAGATTTATTTTGGTTTAGGATTTCAGAGGTCTCAGTCCATGATCTTCGAGCTCCAAGGCAGGAACATCGTGGCAGCGGGAAGTTGCTTAGCTCATGGTGACCAGGAAATAGGGAGAAGGAGAGGAGACAGGAGCAAGAAATTGTCCCTAAGGGCACAGTCCCATGACCCACTCTCTCCATTCATGCCCGCCTGCCTACAATAACCAGCCAATAATCCATTTAAATTATTAATCCACCAAGTGGATTAATCGACTGATGAAATTACAGCCCCCATGATTCAATCATTGCCTAAAAACACCACCCCTGAACTGGCTGCACTAAGGACCATGCTTTCAACACAAGAGTTTTGGGGGACAGTCCACATCCAAACCATAACATATGGATTTAAAATTCTATATAATATCTGAGCTAGAAATAAAAAATTAGGGGCTCAGTAGATATGTTGACATGATGCTCAATGTGCAAGTTCCTTCCAGATCCAGTGGCCACACTTGTCCGTATACTTTTTGCTACTGATGGAAGAGGTACCAAGTAGCAGGTGGGCGTGCTGGGAATTAGATATAGAAGCTACCTAGGTTTTAAAACTTGCAGGAAAAGTCCAGATAGTGCTGAAGAGAGGAAAACCTAGCATTCAGAACAGTTTCCAACTCAAATTCCTCCCTTGGCCCTTCAAAAGAGAGGAAATGGAGAACAAAGAATGGCAAACAGAGGGTTTTTAAATAAATCATAATTAGTAACACACACATGGGCTCAGTGTGGGCGAGCAATTAGACAACTAATTATACTGAAGCTGCATGTGCGTGAAGCCAGAGTCTCACCACAAAATGTGGGACTTCCAGCGATTGCAGAGATGCCTGGAGGAACCAAGGCTACCAACAGGACACAACCAGACCTCTGATAAATAGTTGATAGAAAAAACATATAAAGATACTAGGAATCCACATAGTGAAAATTTTTGAACACCTGCAATAGCAGCTGGGCTTCTGGCCTAAGTGGAGGAAAAATGGATTTTTCTTACCCAACTATGCACTCTTCAAAAATGCTGCCCTCCAGTCCAAGGCTTCATAGGCTACCCCAGGACCCTGGGGGCTGGATTTGTGCATAGCATGGGCTCCATCTAGTGGTGGATGCACAGAGCACAGTTAATGTCCCACCCTTTGGATCTTGAAGATTCTATCCCAGTGGCACAAAACCAGAGTGTTCTACCATGGAAGGCTGTGTAGAGAGATGATTCCTGGTTAATCATGTCTTGAGCTACTGGTAGAAAAAAAATCGAATATTCATTAACAGTGGAACTGTAGAATTAGACCAGACATAGAGAACAATTGTGGGGTTTTTTTTTTCTTGTTTCTCTTTTGCAATTTAATTTGCACCATCACTTTTATCTTCCACAGCCTCAGGCTCTTTGTGGGGTTAGCAGTTTAATTGTGGTTTTTCTCTCCTTTTTATTCCTTTCTCTCTACTGCACTTGAGAAACAAAGGCTCCTTCAAAAACAAAGAGTTCTGGATTGTATAAGGTATCTCACATGCAAATTTCAGCCTGGGGTGGGGGTCAGGAATCAGTGATCAAAAAGCCTTGGAAGGGGCAAGAGGAAGATCTGGGGCCCAGATCTCTCCAGAAGCCCCCTTGCCTCTGCATTCTTTCCAGGATTACTTGTCTTTGTTTTTTTCTCTCTCAGTTTGTTCACACACACACACACACACACGCACGCACACACACACGCACGCACACACACCTACCTCCTGGCAAGGACACATGTGAAAAAGAATAGACAGAGGCCAAGAGAAAAAGGTGGTAGGGCTAATGTGGCCAGTGCTTGGAAAGAGGGAGAATATTAAAGGTGAACTTTTTATTGTTTGTGGACAATATTGCAAATTGCTGGATCCTGAGTAGATGGGGACTGGCAGCTCTTCGCAGAGCCTTGAAGCTTTGCAAGACCTCTTTATAGAAGATGATCACAATTTCCAACGCATTCTGGCTCCAATAAACTAATGCTCAGAGAAGATGATTGTCAACCCTGCTGAAGGTGATTCAAGGATAAAGAAGGGTGAAAAAGTAGATCCTCCACTGTAACATACACTATGAAATCAGAGGTAAAACGGAAAGGAAGAACTCAGACTAGTCTCTTTTTCCCTGGCAGGCACATTGGATGGCAAAGATTCACAGATGCAAAGTATCCCCATCACGTCTGCCTCTGACACAGACCACATCCCTCAAGAACAGAACTCTGCTCAAAAGTCAAATGCCCTCTCTCTCTCTCTCTCTCTCGTATATACGAAACAAGATTGTTGCCAACACTTCTAATTGAAAAAGGGTAGTCTGAATACAAAGGGAAAGCAGACTGCTCCACTCTACAAAATCCTCTATACAAAATCAGAAATAAAACTGCAAGAGAAGCAAGAAAAGCCTGAGCAGAAACTTTCCCTGGGCAAAAAACAATGAGTTGAACAGAGCAAAATCATAAATGCAAACCATCCACATCACCTTTGCCACAGGGGACGATGCCCCAGAATAGAATTTAAAGCCAAATTAAATGTTCCATCTACCTCTTCCAGCAACATAGCTGTAAAAGGAGAAAACAAATCAAGGTTGCTGCTACTATTGCTGAAGGATATTGGCTGATGGAACATAAATAAGTGTATAGCAACCAGTTAATCTAGATACGGGAGGCGTGGGGCCCAGGAGGGTCAGAGAGAATAAGGGGTAATCATCACTAGGGGCATAGCTTAAAGGTAAGGGAATCAGTCACATTTATTTTCCTCTGGCACCTCTAATGGCAAGTTCCTTTCCTCAACAGAGGTTTAGAACTTGCCAGGCTTATGACTGGAAGACTGTCGATTATAAAGAGAACACCTGGAAAGAAACACCAGGTATAGGGTGTTTCTATAGTAGGAGCTTGGTATCAGATAAATAATAGTGTCTCCTGCTTGCTTCAGCAACAATTTCACCACAAGAGTAAGGGGAATAGTAAAAGTAGTTGTGGGCTCAAATTCAGATCTGAGTTCAAGTCCGACCCCCACCTTTCCAAGTTCTATGCCCCAGAAGAAGCCTTTCTAGGGAATGTCCTGATCCCAGTGTTCTCTGTACATGTAAGGTTGAACTGGGACTAAAGCCTCCTGAAATTCATTTTTGCTCTATTGTTGGAGGTGAGAAGGAGTGAGTCTACTATACACAATGTCACAAAGACCAATGCAAGTAATGACTTCTGGGCTTCAATGGGGCTTATTGGTAGTTCAATTGTGCAGGCCCATAATCATTATCTTTAGTTAACGGGTGGGGGGACGCATCATTTAACTCTAGTGAAAATGTATACAGTTGTCTCATTTTGTGTCCGTATTCCTGGAAATCTCATACAACAGTGGATTGTTATGAACCAAATACCATTTTCCCCATAGTAAGATTGCTAAACTGGGACTCATATTCCACTTCAAGAGCTTGGCATCAAATAAATCATAGACATCACTAACACCATGATATAAGGGGAGAAGTATAACTATAAATGTTTACAATCCTTTAAAATAGTAAAATTGTGCTCCAACTTACATAAAATGGGCATAAGTGTATTGTACATGTTGATTATACTGGAGACCCCAATGTGCTATAAAGTGTACATAGAATGCATAAAACTCTAACAGTAGTGTACCATAAATTCAACCTAAAATTAGCATACTAGCTATAATAAATTTAACTAAACATTAGATGAACAGTAATGTAGTTTCCCTTCTTTGGATTTAGAAGGGCTTATTGAGGATAAATACCTTGAATCTCTTATAAACAACAACAAGAGTCAGCTTAAGCTGATGTGCTCCTTCTCCCTTTGGTAAATCCTTGTCACAAGCAGAGGAGTTTGGGTTATTCCAAAAATGGGAGCCATCTCAAAGAAAGGAAAAGCCAATGCACATTTAATAATGTGTGTTTTGAAGATAATGATGATGACATTTCCCCCCAAATAAACTTCATTTAAGTAAAAGCTTATCTAACAAATATCTCCTTCACCTTTTCTCATCTCCTCCCTTGCTTCAAAAGTTGGACTCTGTATTGGACCAAATAAAGGCCAACCAATAAGAGAACAGTAAGTGCTAATTAAATCAATCTGCACGACACTTTGTTGACAGCCATTACAGACCTTCACCCCTTGTCAGAAAGCCAGAAAACAATTACAAGTCATTATAATGGCTTTTAAAAAGAATTTTAAAATATTTCTCTCAGACATAAGACAGTTATCAGAATGCACATTGACTGTCTGGTTTTTGTGGAAAGCAAGATAAATTTTTTTATATTTTTATGAACTTTACAGTTTAAAACTATTGTGCAATTAGATTATCATAGATAACAGATTAAATCAACATTAGACACTGTGGTTTTTTATTTTATGAATGAAGAAACAAAATCTTAGCTTATGGGACTTCATTGAGTGACAAAGCTAGAGGAAGGTAATAACAGCTAAGATAATAAGAGCTAAGACATTTTTGTAGAGGTGGTATCCATAAGTATTTCATGAATATTAGTCCATGACTCATAAAATAATAATAATAAGAGAAGGTACCAATCCAGATAGGAGCTCCTTCGTAATGTTCAATTCATTTAAAATCACCCGTGGCCCATGAAATCCACTCTCTATGGGGATTCTCCTAAGCAAGGTTAATTATCACACGAGGCGGAGAACTCCAGTTCTGATTTTAATTGTTAGAAAAAGTCTTCCCTCATTTATCCTAATTCTACTTTCTAGAATCTCAAAGACTATGCTTAATCCTTTTTCCATGAAATATTTCAAACATTGGAAGATAGCTTTCATGTTTCCCACCCATATGATATGATTGCTAAACTGCTGACCTGGAAGTCATTCTATGCCACTTTTAAAATCAGGTGCCCAGGAGTACCATGAAACTTTAAGAGTATTCTACCCAGAATATAAGAGATTGAAATTTCTATTAATAAAACTTTCTGTGTTCTGGACTGAAATTTCTATTAATACAACTTAACAGTAATTTTTGGAAAACATATCAAGCTAAAATGTCTATTTCTTCCCACAAAATCTGCTGTTGAGCCAGTCCTCTCCTATCATAATCACATTAGGTTATGACATTTGCAAATATGAAAGGCAAATCTTTGTGTATTCAATGTTTCTCAACATGACTGCCAATAAAATTTTGGACAGGAAAATTCTTTGTTGTATAGGACTCTCCCACATATTGCCAGATACAATTAAATACTAGTAACAACATATGATTGCCATTGTGACCATCAAAAATAATTGCACACCTCCAGTAGACACTTATGAAAGATTCTCTACTACAGTTGAGAATTCTCGTCAAATTACCTATTGACATGTTGCAGTACAAAGAACAGAGCCATCTATTAGGCCAGTGTAGACTTCCTTTAAGGTTGACATCTATTTATGGTGAACATAATGTAAATGTACAACATTAGACCCACATTTCTTCTTATTTGTAAAGACAAAAAATAATTTAAAAATCATATTCAAAATTTTAAAGGAAGTAGCATAATCCAAACATGACAATAGTTGATTACAGTTATGGGCGCTGATCTCCAGAGGTAGCTCCCCAGTGACTCATGCTACCTGTTATTCATGATCTTATAGTCTGCTGTCCTTGATTGTAGGAGCTGGCTCTGTGACTTCCTTGAAACAATAAAATGCCATTTAAATGGTGCTTCCAAGATGAGGCCAGCAGAAGCCTTAAAGCTCTATCTTGCTATTTTGAAACACTCTCACAGAAAGACCATGATGCCATAAATAAGTCTGACTCCCCTGAGTACCGCATAGGCACTCCCAGGTGAGCCTGATCCTCCAGTCGTGGCTAACAAGGTACCAGTCACAAGTGCAGCCATCTTGAATTATGCAGACAAGATTAACCACTGGCTGAATACTCTGAGTAACCCCCCACTCAATGCCACATGGAGCAGAAGAGTTATCAAGAGGAATTGGCATATTTCTTCCCATACTTCTGGTCCAAAAAATTGTGAGATAATAATAAAACTTGACAGAAGAGCTTATGTTTCTTCCTTTCTAAAATTCATATTCTGCAGTAAACTCTGGATTCATTTATTCACTGATTTATCACACTTTTTAAAACTCCTGTTGTGTTCTAGCACTTTGACATTGGGAATAAAATAGGTGATAAATAATCCACTATCTCTGAACTGAGCAAGACCACAGTAGAGGGTAAGAGACGCATAAGCCAATAATTACAATAAAATTCAAAGTAGCATAATACAGCTGAATTTTTAGTTTTGTGAAAGCATAGAGAAAGATCTAAAGTTGGGGAAAAGAAATGTCAGAGGAGGTCTTTTGATGGCAAGGAGCCATATAAGACATGACAGAGTTATCTAGGCCAAAATAAAGAAGGTAAAAGACTTTTCAGAAAGGAACAACTTGTGAGGACAAAGGGTTTTGAAATAAACGGTGCACTGAAGTTTCATGTGACTAAAGTCCAGATTGAGGTTTATGCAGTGGAATAAAAGTTGAATAAGCAAAACTAAGGTCTTTGAGTGTTACTAAATGTCATATATGATAGTCAGTCTCCAAAATGGCCCCACAGTGAAACTTATATTCTGGTATCCAGACATTTGTGTAGTCCTGTCCTGCATTTCACTAACTCTGGAATGTTCTAATGGAGACATCCATAGAATAAGAAATTTAATGCTCCTGCCAGCAGTCATGGGAATGCACTGATAAGTATATCCTGTATCCCCAATAAAGCCCCCAGAGACTGCAGCCCATGCCAACAGCTTGACTATAAATTCATGAGAAATCCTGAGCCAGTGAAGCCACTACTAGAGTCGTGATGCTCAGAAACCATATTTGCCTTAAGCTGTTAAGTGTTGAAGTTATTTGTTATGCAGCAATAGATAGCTAATAGTCCATGCCAAGAAGTTATCCTGAAATTGATAGAATGCCATTATGGGATTTAAATGGGTAGACAACAATTTGTACTTTGGAAAGGTCACTGGATTAGCAATGTAGAGGATAAACCAAAGAAGACTAAGGGAATCTGTAATAATCCAGTCTGGAAGAGGCAAAGAACTGCACTAAAGTAATGGAAAAGAAAGGAAATGCAGAAGAGGCAAATCTGAGCTATATAAATGAGACCATGTTTCTGGCTTAGACAATTAAGAAAGCAGAGACATATTTACTGAGACAAAGAGTGCAAGAAGGGGACAGGATTTGAAAGCAAAAAATTATATACTTAGATCTGAGCACATTAAGTTTAAGAACCCATGAGACACTCAAGAAGAGCAAGAAAGAGACACTAGATACGTGGGCCTGGGACTCAGAGCTGGTAAGACCAGAAGAGTCATTAGAACATCATTGGTAATTGAGGCCACAGATTAGGATGAGTGTCTCTGAGGGGAGTGTATGGAGTAGAAACAGAAGGAAATCAACAGAATGAAAGCCTGCTTACTAGGTGTTCCCCATATTTTCCAAACCCTGAACAAAATAAGAGGAACTTAGCCCCTTCTCTGTAATATAATAACTATACAGTCATATGAGAACATCACTCTTTACCCCAAATATATAGAGAGAAAAGGAAATTTTTAGCTATGGTCTCCTCCCCATCTGTGGGGGAGCCATTCCAAGACCTTCAGAGGTTGCCTGTAACTACAGATGGTACCAAGCCCTACACAGACTATATTTTATCTTATTTGTTCTTACCATAAATCTTAGATACCTCAGCATAAACTTATTTTTCTCTTAAGTCAACAATTTTTCACTTAAAGGAAATACTTTATGACTTTTTTTTGGTCATATACAGATTGCCATGTCACTACTCTTGTGCTTCAGAGCCAATATTAAGTAAAATAAGGGTAACTCAGACACAAGCACTGCCACCATGCTAGGCAAACTGATAACCAAGATGGTGACAAAGTGGCTAATGGGCAGGCAGCAGTGTGAATGTGCTGGCCCAAGGGGTGAATCACTGCCCAAAGAGTAAAACAAGATGGCACAAGGTCTCATCATACTACTCACAAAAGCACAGTTCAACTCAGGTATTATTTATTTCTGGATTTCCCCATTTAATATTTTTGAAACATAGTTGACTACGGATAAGTGAAACCCCAGAAAAGTGAAACTGTGAAGAAGTAGGGTCTATTACATTCTTAATCATTTTCATTTGGCTTACGTCAAAAACTAGCCCTGCTTTGGACTCTTTGAGGAAATCCATGGCTATTAGAAATATACATGAATTTCTCCACGTAAGAAAATAGGAACACTGTTGTTATGGAGAGCCTGGTCACAGACAGCTTCCCTGTAGGGTAAAGTGCCCTAAAAGCAGCAAAACATATGGAAGAGAAAGATGTAAGACGTCTGTGTTAGTCAGGGATCTCCAGAGAAACAGAACCACTAGGATGCGTACCTATAAATAGAGAAAGATTTACTTTAAGGAATTGGCTCACACAATATGGAGGCTGGAAAATCCAAAATCTGCAGTGTAGGCCAGAAGCCTCGAGACTCAGGGAGGAGCTGATATTACAGTTCAAGACCAGAGACATTTGCTGACAAGTTTCCTTCTTGCTCAAGAAAAGGCAGCTTTCTGAGCCATTCAGGCATTCAGATAACTGGATAAGGCCCACCCAACCTGTGAAGGGCAATCCACTTTCGTCAATGTCTACCAATTTAAATGTTAAACTCATGCAAAACTACCTTCACAGAAACACTGAGAATAATGTTTGACCACTTACCTAGGCACAACGACCAGCCAAGTTGACGGGTAGGTATAACTAGCCACCACATTATTTATACTCCTCCAGTCTCTGAAAGGTTTGCTGTTTGCTGTTAGCATTAAATTTTTATTTGTAGCCAACATTGCACCCTGTATATAAGTAGGTGCTCAGCTAAATGGTTCAGGGTGACATTCACCGTCTGTGACCTATCCAAATACAGCAAATTTGACAAATATGACAACAAAGTCACAGTGTGTTTGTCAAGAAGGTTGATAAAAAGTGCATGCTAACAATTATGTGCTTTTCTGGCTGCATTCCTTGTCCTGTGGTTTTCACAGCTGCAGACATTGAGGTGGGACAGTGATTGTCACAAATATTCTTTCCCCCATTCCTAATGAACCATCCTTGGGGGAGCGCTGACCAGTCTTATGACTGCTGTCAAAAGTGAAAATAAAATGTCCTGGAAAGAGATGAGTTTGTCTGCCTCTGGAAAGATAGCTGTCATTTTTTGTGTGTTTGTTTTGCTTTCCTTTCAGGAGAGTGAGGAGAAACTCAATGAGCTTTTTTCTCTTAGGAGCAATGTGAAATTCAGAATGGGGCAAGCGATGGGAGGCCACTGAGGCCACCTTGAGCTAGCACAGGAAGTAAAAGATCCAGAGTCAGGGCACCAAGAACAGAGCAAAGGGTTCAGTAGTGCATCTGGGGTCAGAGAGACATTTTCCTTCTCTTTGGTACACTGTCATCTCCCAGGGATATGCAGACAAGGCATATGGGCTTCAGAGTCTCCTCAGTCACTAAAATAATGCTTGTTGATGTTTTTCCTATTTATTAAGCTTCTTGCTGGAAAAGAACTTAATCTAGGGATCCACAAATCCCTAAGGAGTCCAAGGATGGAACTGGGGGGTGGGGTCATTATCTCATAAGGTAGATACACACATATACATACATACACACACACACATACATACCACGATTCTCTAGCTGAAATTGAGAATGTCCCAATAATTTGAATGGATACCACCTACCCCATACTATCCTTGGTGCATGTCTGAAAAGGGCCTTTAAGCTTATGTGTACTTCCTCTTGCTACAACCTGGTGGTTCATGCTCATATCAAGTGGTTCCCTGGGTTTTAAATAACAGAATTCTCCCATAATCTCCAACCTAAATTTACCAGTAATAAAATAAATGCTGCATTTTTACCTTCCAGAAGATCCTTGGATTCATCCTCAACTAATTAAAACTCAGAGAACAGGAGGAATTAGTAAATTCCTCCGCAAAACCTCCAAGGATGGTGGATATCAAATTATAGAGACTAATTATGGTTCTGAGCCCTCATCTGCATAACTACAAGAAATCTAGTCCATTCCCCAAGCAGGACTACTGAAACCCTGCACAAATCCAACTTCATTGTCAGCTTTTCCTCCAAGTCATTGCTTCAAGTTTCTCTCCCCAATCTGAAGATTTCCATTTCTCAACTCTACTGTCACTCTCATCTTGCATCCTTGTTCCCAAAGTGAGGGCATAAATACTCAATTTATGACTCAGAACATGCCTAACATAGAGGTGTGATATTTTCAATACATGACTGAAGTTTTTTTTGGGGGGGAAGTTCCAAAAACTAAAAGGTCATATTAAAATTAGATTATGATAAATAACTCTCCCAGAACCCACTAGCTAGTCTCTCCTCAAATGGATCTCTTTTTTTTTATTTTTTTTGAACAACCATACAAGTTTTTAACAAAATAATATAAAATGTGTATAGATTCTGGCTATTACAATTACCCCCAGGAGTGCCCCCCCAATTACCCACCCTTATCCCTCCCTTCCCCTTCCCACAATATCTCTAAAAAAGGATTATGTTGTATAACATTATACCTTATCTGGATTTAACACATGATAATAGACCAACTTTCCCACTGGCCAGGGTCTAGTTCCAGGCTCCACAGATGAGTGAAGACATTCAAACCTTGGTTCTCTGGGTTATGCTGATTATACTCAGCATAATTTCTTCCATAGCCATCCATTTACCTTCAAAGGCTGCAATATCATTGTTTCTAATTGCTGTGTAAAATTCCATAGTATAAATGTACCACAGTTTTTGGATCCATTCATCCAGTGAGGGACATCTGGGTTGTTTCCATAGCCTAGCAATAGTAAATTGAGCTGCTATGAACATAGATATTGCTGTGTCACTATAATGTGCTGATTCTAAGTCCCCTGGAAAGATACCCGGGAGTGGAATAGCAGGGTTGTATGGTGGGCTCATCTTTAGTTTTTTGAGGATTCTCCACACTGCTTTCCAGAGGGGCTGTACCAGTCTGCAGTTCCACCAACAGCGAGTTAGTGTGCCTATCTCTCCACAGTCCTTCCAGCATCTATTATTGTTTATTTTCTTCATCTTTGCCATTCTGACTGGCGTAAGGTGATATCTTAATGTGGTTTTCATTTGCATTTCTCTGATTACTAGAGATTTAGAGCACTTTCTCATGTATTCATTGGCTTGATCAATGTCCTCTGGTAAGAAGTTTCTATATAGCTCTTTGGCCCATTTATTAATTGGGTTGTTAGTGTTTTTGTAGTTGATATTTTTGAGGATTTTGTAGATTCTGGATATGAGGCCCCTGTCAGAGGAATCATAGTCCATGATTTTATCCATTTCCATAGGAAACCTCTTGACTCTTTTGATTGTTTCCTTGGTGGTGCAAAAGCTTTTTAGCTTTATGGCATCCCATTCACTGATTTTTTACTTTACTTCCTTCACTTTTGGAGACATGTTGAGAAAGTCTTTGCCTACTCCCAAATGCTGAAGTGTTGGACCTAGTTTGTCTTCTATCAGTTGCAAGGTAGCTGATTTAATACCTAGCTCCTTGATCCATCAAATGGTCTCTTTTCTCAATTTTTTTGCCATGTGATCGGGGCTCACTGACCACCCAGGACAGAAGCCCCTTTAACACATGCACCTTTTCTTAAGTTCAGCTCACCCATCCAGATTCTCTGGCTCCAATCAAAGGAATCAAGACTCATTTACTTCATCATATCCTCTTCAAAAACACATATGAAGACAGCCTTATTTATTAAATGGAATATCCAACATCTAAGTCTGAGGTATCTAAATATAGATAATTTCTCTTGGTTCAAGACTTTTTGAAAAAGATGGGCAATATAATACTTCCAAAGCTGCATTAATATGATGCTTTCAAAGATGAGCCTTTCCAGTTCAAAAGAAGCTTCACAAGACAAGCCCAAGCTTTTACCTTACAATGTAGATGCTGTACACAATTCCCCAAATTCTAAGTTTTAGCAATTTTAAAATCTGTATGTCTTCCTTAATTCCCCCTAGGAAAGGGGGAATCTGTCACAGAGAACATGCAAGAAGATACATCTAATTATTAGCATTCATAGGGGAAATTAGGGAAGGCTCCTTGGAGGAGGCATCATTTGAGCTAAAATGAGGGATGAGTTTACATTCTCTCTGGAAACCACAGAATTGCTGCTCAACTCATCTTATGGGTGATAAAGAACGGTGAGAACAAGAATCGGAATGCCCTGTTAGGCCCATCTCACCTCCATTAGTTTTATTGAACCTTGAAATGGCTTTTGAAGTTAACAATCACCCCAGAGGATACAAAGTTAGACACTTTTTAAAAAAAGACATTAAAGTTCTGTAAGTTCCCCAGTTAATCCATCAGACACATTTCAGTCTTAGGTAACAGTGTGCAAACTCTATCAAGGGCATCTGAGGTTCCCTAGGAAACATCTATAGCCAGACAAACAGGTGACACTTCACAGAGATAAAGGGACTCCAAGTAAAGCTGTACAATCACCTTTCAGGCAAGTTGCAGGCAAGGTGTGTTCATTTAAAGCACCTGAATTTTTAAATTTATTTATTTTATTTATTTATTTGGTGGAATCTTCTTGGTGTTGCCAAGGAAGTTGGCAGAAGAGAACTAGGATGAGGGCTTGTTCAATTGTGATCTGAGCATTTCTTTCCTCACCTTGCCCAGCCAATTATCCCAAACTCCAGTTCAACATAGGAACCTAGACATATACTCTATCTTTAAAAGCATAATTAAAGAAACAGAACAACCAGGAAGGCAGTTGTTGAGTTCTTCCACAAGGTCTTTAAACCACTGGACAAGGAGGACAGTTGGGAAGTTCTCCTCTGAGTTTTGCAAACTTTAGGGGGGGGTTTTCTTTAATTAAGAGATGGCTAATGAACTATTAAGGCAACTCTGTTATTAATTAAAAGAATAAACTGAACTTGCTGGACATTTCAGCTGTTTCCAGTGCTTTATGGCTGAGATGGCATCCATTGTAAGCCATGTAAGAGTTAAGGAACAGTGACAGCCAGGATGGGTAGGGGAGGCAGGATCAGACCCTAGCATGGGGTTTCTGAAATAGTAACCAGGTTGCCTCAGCATGCTTAGATGACGGTTTCTTTTATGTTTATGCATATTTGTCCACTGCTGTATTTCCAATCATATAAAACAGCTTTGGCACCCTAGATGATAGATAGATAGATGATAGATAGATATAGATAGATAGATGATAGATAGATAGATAGATAGATAGATAGATATAGATAGATGATAGATAGATATAGATAGATAGATATAGATGATAGATAGACAGGGATGGAGAGAGAGAGGAATGTACATATTACACATACATAATTATATTTGTTGAATGAATGAGTTATAATTAATGAGTGCTTACCTGGCCAAGAGCCCTTTTGTTTAGTCTACTTTGCAGGTCTGACTTTCTTATCTCAAGTATAAGTCAACCAGTATCAATAGTACGTAGCAGTGAGGTGATCATTATTAACCCAATAAAAGAGGCCAAGAGACTTTCCTTGTGTCACAAACTAATGTGCAGGGCCAGGTCAATTCAATATCTTCTCTTCTCTTCTCTTATTCCTCCTCCTCCTCCTCCTTCTCTCTATCTTCCTCCCTCTCTGCACTAAACCACTGAGGCACACACCCACCCCTTTTTACTTTTTATTTGGAGACAGTGTTTCACTAAGTTGTTGTTATTGTTTGGCTGAAAGGTGCACCCCAAAAGCTCATGCGTGGCAGTGCAGAAAGGCTGAGGTGAAATGATTGGGTTAAAGAGCCTTGATCTAATCAGTGAATTGATTACCTCATAAGGATTAACTGGTAATTGTAGGTAGGTAGGGTATGACTGGAGAAGGTGGGTCATTGCAGGCATGCCTTCAGGTATATATTTTATAACTGGCATGGAGTCTCTCTCTGCTTCCTGGAAACATGTCTTGACCTGCTTCCCTCTACCACACTCTTACACCATGATGTTCAGCCTCACCTCCAGCCCCAAGGAATGGAGTCAGACTTCTATGGACTAATACCTCTGAAACTGTGAGCCCCCAAATAAACTTTTCTTCCTGGAATTGTTCTTGTTGGGTCTTTTAGTCACAGCAGCAAAAAATTGACTAAAACATTTCAGCTTAGGGCCTCGCTACGTTTCTGAAGCTGGCCTCAAATTTGCAATCCTCCTGCCTCAGCCTCCCAAGTCACTGGGATTACAGGCATGTTCCATTGTGACCAGCATCATCTTCCCTCACTTGAGGTTTAGAAGAGGTCTACAAAATTGTATCCTTGATTTTGTCCGTTTTCTATCAAGGAGAAGCACTTGCTGCAACTGTAGATACTTTACAAGGGCTCCGCAAGCCTGCTGGAAATCATCAAAAAAGCTGTTCATTTCCTCCTGTAATTCTGGACTCAATGCATTTGTCTCATGCTCCTGGTGATCTGGGACACCACATTATCTGATGCTGTCCAGGGCCATGCCACGTAGGAAGTTTTGCTTATGTCAACATTATGCGCTGCACAATTTTTTTTCTTTTGCTGGAGGCAGCTAAAAGTAAGTGACACTAATTTCTATTCTGCCGTTATCCAAATATTGCACTCACAACACAATCCATAAACATAATGACTACTCATCAATAAAACAGAGGAATGTCTGAGAAACCATAATTGTCACCTCCAAAAATTTTAAAAATAAAAAGAAACAACAAAAATGCTGGCAAATGGTAGGTCCCTTATCTTAATTACAGGCTTATTTGCATTTAAATGAAGGTTATCCTATAATTACTACTGAATGTTTTGTGTTGGAGTTGAAAAACCACTCTGCA
The DNA here is from genome assembly GCA_004027875.1 of Aplodontia rufa. Taxonomy (NCBI): domain Eukaryota; kingdom Metazoa; phylum Chordata; class Mammalia; order Rodentia; family Aplodontiidae; genus Aplodontia; species Aplodontia rufa. The sequence goes on from PVKS010000907.1 coordinate 119,683, forward strand.
GGCTGTCAGCCCATTTCCTTTTCATTTTCTCTTGTCATTCTTCTTCTCCTTAATCGTCTGACACAGGCAGGCATGGAGAGGTGCTGGCTCTTAATTCCCTTTCCAAAAACATCACCACCTCAGGGCACCTTGTGGATTCCCAGGCATCTCACTGCAGTCCTGCAGAATGGTGCCAAGAGAATTAGAGAATCTTCCTTCCACCCACAATAAATAACTTTCAACCTAATAGCAGTTAACTCAGACTGGCTGTGGATTGGCTGGGGTGCTAGGGATTCCCACTCCCTCCTCTGTGTCCCTGTGATTCTTTACACAACCATAGGATCATCAACAAATATGGCAGATTCTTGTTCTTTGCAATCAGCACTGTTCCTCGAAGTCATCGCAAAGACTGAACTAGCGAATATGGAAACCTTGTGCCTAGGAAGAATTAGAGAATCAGGCAAGACTTTGGCCAACTTCTTTCTGTTTGGATATGCTTTACTTAATATATATCATTGATTCTTTACCTTTGAACTCTTGCCCAATGATGCTGTAACATGTCTGAATGAAACTTTTCTAACACAGGTATTTGACCATAAGGCACATCAAAGCCTTCTTGCACATAGGAGAGCACTTCAGCACTATGCTGGGGACCACTTTAAATAGTAAAGGCACCAAGAAAAGCAGGCAAATATGAAAAAACATGGTCCTAAACAGAGTTCAAAAATAATCCTTGTTTAAATATGAGAGATGAAACAATCAGGCAGAGATCACCTTGTTCCAGCTCAGCTGGAAACGTGCATATTGAATCACTAAAATGTTTTGCAACTCTGCCATGTCCATGAATAACTAACTACAAAGGCACCATGGGTACCTATTTGGGGAGTTATGAATAAATTTTAATTCACAAATACAAATCCATGAATACAGTAATTAGAGTGAACCATTCTTCATTGGATGCATCCAAGCACAAAGAATAATAATAATAATAAGGTTCCACCCCACAGGCAAGATGTGCTCCACAAAATTAACCAGTGGGTCAGGAGCTCCTTGTAGAGAAAGAGAGATGGTATAAAATGAAGTATGGCATCAGAGAGGAAGCCAAAAACTTGACCTGACGGATCCAGGTAAGGTAAATGCATGTATTTATTGGTGTTCGTATCTCTGGAGGGCAGAGTTGTCTCCTAGTGCCAAACACAGAATGATACAAACCAGGCGCTTAGCGAACACTGATTCGCTCACATGGGTGTTCATCCTGTCAGCTAAGGATGGAATTTTACCACATGTAACAGAAATCCCCACAATATAACAACCTAAGCAAGATCGGAGTATGTTTTTCACTTAATGAGAAATCCAGATATGAACAGTTGCTAGCATTGGTTTACTTCCTAAAGAATGTCAACGCAAAAGTCTGTGGAATTTTCTCAGTCTTTTGTTCATGGTTGTTAAAACTGCTGCTCCAGCTCCAGTGTCTGCATCCTAATTCCAGGATGAGGAAAGTGCAAGAAATACACATGTCAGGTGAGTCTGGATCTCTCTTTCTTTTTTCAAAAGAGAAACAACTTTATTTAGTTTTTCGCATGGTCTTCATTGTTCCAACACTTAGTTGTGTAAGTGGTCCTGGGGTTTGAACCCAGGTCCTCCTGCTTGCCAGGTAAGCGCCAAAACAGCTGAGCCACTGCTCCAGCCCAAAATCTGGATCTCTTAACCAGTTTTTGTTAAACAATTTTAAGTCTCACCAAATAACTTCCCCACTGACATATTGGCCATAATAGTGTCACTACAGATGCACTCTCTGTAGCTGGATATATTGATGCCCCTAACACACCCGTGTTTATGAGGAAGAAGGGGAGGCTGGGAGCTACCTGCCAAGCAGTAGTCTCTATTCATTGAGCTGGAGCAACATGTTCCAACCAATGCTTAAGAAGTGTTAGAAGGATAAGAGCTAAGAGGGTCTCCAGAGACTTACATAATAATAGGATGGGGGGTGGAGTGGTGGCTCCACAGTGGAGTGCTTATCTGGCCTGTGCGATTACCTGGTTCAATCCTCAACACCACATACACAACTAAGTGTCAGAGAAGCTAAAACCAGATTGACAATTACAAATAAATAAAATTGACCTTCTCTCTCTCTCTCACTTTAAAAAAATAGTATGGTTTGAGAGATGATGAAGAACTACCAGGTCAAAAATATCTAAATTCTTTCTCTTTCTAACAAGTAGCCCTTTCGATTAGAGGATAAAGGTTTCCCATAAGCCAGAACAAATTTAAAAAATGAACCATCCTCTTTAGTTTAAGCAACACCCCTAGCCATGTTCATTTCTAACATATTTTTAATGTGTGTGTGGGGGGGTATTTAACATGTCCTTAGGCATATGAGTATGAGGCAGTTATGCTTTTAAGTGGAAATCTGTTTTGCAGAGGGGATAGGAGAGACACAAAACAAGAGAGCCAAAGTCAGTCTGCAGAGCTGAGACAGGTTCTTCTGAGGAAGTGACACTAGCTGTGACCTACAGGATCAATGGGATTCAATTAAATAACAGGGTGGAGGAAGAACAAGAAGATTCCACTCCCATCATCCTTTGCAAATGTCAACACTTGAAAATTAAATCAGGGCAAATGCCATGCTTAAGTGATAAGGGGAGCAAAGAGACCATCTTGGTTGTCTTTGCTAATTTATCAGAAATTCAGACCTATTGGAAAGCTATGTGATATCCTGGCTATTTAAAACAATTTCTGGGCAGATGCCAATTCTAGTGCTTTGAGTTGTCTGCAGCCCTCTTGGGCTCTGCACTTATATGTCCTTTGCACTGGGCATTTACCACCTAAACCTGAAGGGCATGCAGCAAAGCAGCCTACTGTGTGGCTTGGCTTGAATTTGCACAGAGCAGGTGGTTCTCCCCCTGTGTGGGACACACAAGCCTGATATCCTTTGCTAACCCCTGCCAATTCTGCTCCTCTCTGCTCCGACCTGCTGAGCCCTGTCCCTGTCCATTTGCAGGTAGGCACCTGGCACAGCAGATGTACCCAATGGCTGTAGTACAGATGTCCCCAGGCATCTCTCTGTGAGTTCACTCTCCACACAGCTGCCAGTGAGGACTTTCCAAACACAAATCGCATCATGTCCTTCCCCTACTTAGGAACCTCAGGTGGCTGCCCTAGAGGATTAAGCCCAATCTCTTTAGCATGACGTAAAGATCCTCCTCAGTCTATCTTCTGCCTAATTTTCCAGATTCGACTCCCACACACGTCGCCTATTCTCAAGCCACACTTCATTTCTTTCCATTTTCTAAATACATCATGTTTTTTTCCTACCTATCTTTGAATACTCTGTGTCTTTTGCATGGCACTTTAAGACCTGAATCTTATGTCACCTTCTCTGTAGGGTCTGCCACAGTGCTCAGTGGGCATTAATTTTTCTCTTTTCCTCAGAAAATTACATTTTCAGTCCTTCTGTTACGCTGCAATTATTCTCGGAAATATTTATTTGTATATCCACGTCCCCTACTGTACTAAAAACTTCTTAAATCAGGGACCAATTTTAACCCTGTGTGGACCCTACCGAAATGTAGCACAGTGCCTCATGCATCCTGAGAGTTAAAACTCACTCATTGTGATTTACTATGGTCCAACAAAAGTGTGTGGCTGCAGTGTGCAGCAGCATCTGCCTTCCTTAGATCAGTCAGCTCAGATCCCTCATTCAGTCCCAAATCCCTGAAGATGCTACTGTGCAGTGCTCCCCCTTCCCCCGGAAATGTGTGTGGGCCTGCACCACTGCAGAAAAATGGTTCTGTCTCAGCACCCTCCTTCCCACTAAAACACCCCCAAAACTTGAGTGTTCTGCTTCTTCTTCTTCTTCTTTTTGCAATTCCTAGGGAGTAAGCAGTAGCTGAGGGGGTTTCGCATGGATCCTAAGTAAATCTGGGTCTCCCTGACACCAACTTGCCTCTTTATGTCTTTGACAGTTCAGGGAGCTGGTGGGCCCAGAGGCTGTGAATTGCTACAAAGAATAAACCTTCCCCCACAGTCTTTGCTACCCTCCCCCTGCCTCAGCTAAGAATAGCTTCACATCAGGGCCAGCAGTCTACTGATGTCCCAGCCCAGTGTCTAGGGAAGAGAGGGTCGCTCTCATCAGCTCCCCGGGTTCTGGGAGCTCCTGTGCCATTGTTGTCCCTCCTCTCCTCCATTCTTTCCTTCCACGCACAGTCTCTTCATCTCCTCCTCCTTTGAAAGAATCCTCTGTATGCACGTTCGCCCCTCGCCCCTGACAGGTGTGGGGAATGACCCCTTCCCTCCGCTGGGGGCCATTCACTTTGATGCTCCTGCTTTATAGAATGTCATTTGTATTCAGCCCTTCCCTCGGCTTGCTCTTGCCCAGTGTGTTTTGATGAGCTTCTCTCTGCACTCATATTGTCTCAGTCGTTAACCACCCATTTGCAAGTCTGTAATTTACTTTTGATCATTCATTTTATGAGGCGCACAGGGTAAAAAGCCGATTCTGTTCTTCCCTTCTTTTCCACCCCCCTCCACTTCCTCAGTTTGCAGCTGAAGATTCTTTCCAACTCACATAGCCTATTGCCTTATCATCTCATGGAGAGGCATTCCCTGCCTCACCTTCCTAGGAGAGGTTTTTCCTGTGCTTCCCCTTCTGATGTGCTTCATTAGTATCTCTTTTTCTCTCCCTCCCCCCCCCCCCCCAGCCCCGACCCTGTCTGCTTCCCTCCCTCCTTAGGGATTAACTTCTTTAGGAAGTGGAGTACTTGGTAGAGGCAATTATTGGTGGGTTTATTATATGATAGGGCCTATTGACAGCAGGAAGAATCCCTGGCAGAACAGATAGGATTGTTCTGCCAGGAGCTAGACCCCCAGGAAGAGGAGCTCCGGCCGACCAGAACTAGCAACTCCTTCCCAAGCTGATCTTTCACAGCCATTTTTTGTTCAGCAGGAAACAGCCTCAGCCCTAAATGAGAAGGCAGCCACCTGCCAAACACAGCTCTGTTTACCTGGCTGCACTTGATCCCTTCTGTGGTCATCAGAATCTTCCATGAGTAAAACCTACTGCCTCATCTCTCAGACCAGGAAGAAGAGTTGGCAGCAAGATAGGTGCGGATTAATCTCCATTCTAACTGAGCTTCTCAGGTTCCCCAATTTGTTTTCTTCATCTTTTTCTCTTTGGAAACTTTTCTTAAGGCAGAAATGATGCCTTGTATTATCCCTTCTCACAGAGACCTTCTTAAGAAACATTTTTTCCTGGCTGCTATAGACACTTGAACTCAGGCCGCACACCCCTTCCAGCTAAGGAACATTCCTTGGATCCCAGGTTCGCTCCCCCCACCCTGACACCCCTCCCCCTTTCCTTCCCGGCTACAGCTCTTAGGGCCTCCTGAGCAGTCATTCAGGTGACCAAATATGCCATGTATTTCATTGTATTGTCCAAACCGGGGACTTTTGAGAATTATAGGAGGCTGTAGGCATGGATACCCAAGGAGAGCAACCATAAAACCCCATTGCCCCGATCACCCTATCCCCCTCCCACTCCTAGGGATCCTTCCTCAATGTGAAAAGAAAAGGTAGAGTCCCTTACACCTTTCCCAAGTCTGCACTAGAGAAAACATGGGTGATTTGAAATTCATAGTGGGTTTTCATGCAAAAACAATGACATAAGTGGTGGCTTGATTGCGAGTCCGTGGTGCACCATGCAATCAATGTTTCCCTTTAAAACATGGTCTGAGTTTATCTAAGGATTTTCAACAGGGTGTCACCTTCTGCAATGAGGAAACAGTGTTGCTTATAGTTTGCTCATTGTTTGTTTTATAGATTCGAAAGTTTGGCCCAAAGGTCTCAGATAACCTACTGCAGATAATTGCTGGGGCCATGTCTGCTTTAGTCAATGAGACAAATGTAAAATTCTTGGACCAAAAAAAAAAAAAAAAAAGAAAAAGAAAAAGAAAAAAAATCCAACTGTGGAGGGGTGGGGGTTAGGTAAAAGGCTTTATTGTATCTTTAGAGACATTGGGCACATGGACTTGTGAGATGCGATTCTGAGCTGTTATAAGCCTCCAGATCAGAGTCCTAATCAGGGATCTTTCAACTTGGGAAGACCAGCACTAAGCTATCTCACCCAATAGAAGGGTGCTAAGAGCAGAGCTGGAAGAGGCCTCAGAAGATACCAGGACAATTTAAAGCAGAGTAGGGAGCTTATTCTCAACTCCTCTTTATGTGAGGCCAGATGATCTTTAGAAAAAATATCCTTTAAAGGAAATTAGCAAACCCAACATATCTTCATTGCTAATTAGGATGCTTGGATGAAAAAAAATCTTAAGAGGGGAACTTATTGAGCAAAGGAGATTTCCACATGTGTCTAGAACATCTTCTGTGTAATCTCTACAAATCACAACTTTGTAGAATTGCCACCTGACCTAAACCTACAACAGTCAAATCAAGAAAGTATTCCAAGGATTATTCTGAGCTGCCCCCTAGGATCCAGATCTCTTCCTCTAGGCCCTATAACATCTGTCCCTATCCCTCTTTACCCTATATGATCTGTCTGTATCCCTCTAGGCCCTGTATGGCCTGGCCCTGTCCTTCTAGTCCCTATGTGCTTTGTTACTATCCTTCTACAGGCTAGATGATCTGACCCTATTCCTCTGTGTCCTTAGGCCTCTATGCCCCATAGGATTTGGCCCTAATCCTCTATTGAACTCTCTTTGCTGAAGACCCCAGCACAAGTTCCCCATTCTTATCATCAGTTCATTCCAAACACAGAGCTTACTTTGTTCTATGGCATTTGGGTCTCCAGCATACTACTATTACTCACTTTCAGAACCCAAAGGAAGTCCTGTTTCCCAGCCTCCTAACAATCCCAGCCTTAATTACTCACCCTTCCAAAATCTTCCTCCAGTGATTACAGTCACCCTTTCCTGGTCTCTGCTTTTTCAATGCATGACCACTAAGCAACTGCAGCTATACAAAAAGTTCCTTGAGTTCAGAAAGAATTTTGTTAGACAAAATATTTGTTAGGAAATTAGAGGCAATTTCATAAAAATATAACCAATTTTTCCCCCTTCTCCCCAGCCAATGTTGCTAGTGCACATTGTAGGGGCTTAATACATACTAACTAATATACACTGTTTGAAAACCATCCCTGGTCCAGGATACTAACATGGTTACTATTTAATATAGACAGAACACAGCTTTGTGAAAATTTGGGCTAAATGATAATAGCTGTGTATTCTAATTGGTATTGATTAATCAGCAGCTGGGCCCTGTGTGAGCTGTGGGCTCCTTGAACACCAGATGAAAGACTCAAGCTCTTGGTTGAGGGCAAGGAAGAATGAGAAAAAGAAATGAGAATGAGTAAGTGGGGTGGACTCCATAGGAAGGGAAGGGCTGGGTAAGAAAGTGGCCCAGAGATCAGACCTCAAAGCTGCTCTCGCTCTTTCACAGAATCCCTAATATTTGTGAAACATATTCCATATGCAATTCCTTCTTGAAGTACTATATATCCATTCATAAATAAGGCAAAACATCTGCACCAGGAGCTCCCAGCATAGCTTGGAAAACACATAGAACCAGCAACCTAATCCATTGTAAGAAGTGCTATAGCAAAGATGCAGTTAAAAAGATACCAGTGAAAGGAGGTCATTAATTCATGCTGGGAAAACTTTACAGAATGAGAAACTTTGAAGCTGGGTCTTGACAGATAGGTGTTTGCCAGATGGAAAACCAGAAGAGAACATTCCATATTAGGAGAATAGAATACACAATAGCAAGAAACCATTAGGTGGAGCTAGATGAGAAATTAGACTGGCATAGACAGAGACCCAGAGAAGTTGAAGAAAAGCTCAATTTGAATGGAAAAAAATAGCAACAAAAGGCAAAGCACAGGATATCAAAGAGTTAGAATAGGGTAAGGAAAAATAAAAGATGTTTGCAGATGGCTAAAGAATACTGAGTGACAGCTCAGTGAGACTTTCCAAAGCTGGACTTTAGACTCCTGTGGACCCTGACTGCTGAGCTGTGATCCATTACACTAGTAATACAAAATAGCTACAGATCAGAACTACCCTGAGAAGTACTGGTTTGTGGAACAAATATTTACTAAGTCCCTTATATATACCAAGCATGCAATGTACCCAGGTCTGCAAAGTCAAGAAAGCATTGAAGGAATTAACAAGTGTTTCCACTAGCTTAAGACCTATCTAGAGACAGAGAAGCAAAATCAATTTTTTGGAGAGTGGAGGTTACAGTAGGTCAAGGAAATGACAATGATCTAGAGATAACAGCATAGGCAGGGGGTCTCAAGAATCTGCAAGTGGTTTAAGTGGTTTTATATAATTCAAGTTGTCATTTTGCTTATGTATTACTGCTAATGTGGAATTTGTACCTGCTTAACCTGGATCCTTCAGTTCCATAAAGAGATCTTTGGTGCTCATTTCAGGAGAGTCAAGTCCTTATACATACATACATATATATATCTATATATATATGTATATATATAGATATATATATGTGTGTGTGCATATATGTATTATTGTTAATCTTGTCTTTACCTGGCTTAACAATATAGAACACAATTTTATTTTTTCTATTTCCTCTTTTAAGAAGTCCCCAAAGAAATAAACTAAAAATAAAATATTAAAACATAACCCTTTTCCTCAAAGGTTATATTTATGTAAATATAATATATATATAAATATAATATATATACATATATTTATGTAAATGGTATGTAGATGGCTGAAGGACACATGTTCCAGTCCTCACTAGAAGTAGATTTTAGAAAAATACATGGATATATTTCAAAATTTTTATATGCCTACGAAAGTACCTAAGTATATTTTGAGGGGAAATGGAAAGTTATCCAATGTTAAAAACAATACAGTCTGAGACTAAATGATTTTGATGGTCTTTCCAAGTGTTTTTTGTGCTTTGCATAGTTAGCCTCCACCTGCATTCAACTAATCAGAGGTGATCCTCAAAAACATGCATCCATGCTGAACATGTGCAGATATTTTTCTTGCCATTATTCCCTAAACAATACAGTAAAACAACTATTCACATAGCATTTACATTGTTTTAAGCTTTATAAGTAATCTAGAGATTATTTCAAATCTATAAAAGGGTGTACCTATGCAAATACCACATCATGTTATATAAGGGACTTGGGCATCCACAGATTTTTGGTATCTGTGAGGAATCCTAGAACCAGTCCCTGATGGATATAGAGGGATCCCTGTATACTGCACTGACACTTGGACTCCTTGCCTAATACACTGTTTGAGTTGCTCTTTTCTAATATAAAATGAAGGAGGAGGAGGAGGAGGAGTCTCCATCGACAGACTTTGTTCCTTCAATTGCACCATTGTCTTCTCTCCTTGAAGAGTACGTGATACTCTCATCTTCATTCCTCACATAATGGTCTCCATGAAAAACCCTGTGTGACCATGCAACCTCCACCTATTTCTTCCTATCAAAATCCCTGTCTGAGCCAGGCATCTGCTTCAAGGCAGACTGGGTCTCTCCCAGGCCCCACATTGACTCTTGTTCCTCTGAGCAGCAGTCCCCAAACTTTGAGTCTCAAGACTCCTGAATGCTCTTCACAATAATTAAGGATCTGAAGATTTTGTTTATGTGGGTTATAACTAATGGTATTTACCATATTAGAACTGAAAATTGAGAAATTTCTAAAATATTTGTAAATTCATTTGATGAGAATAATGATAAATCCAGTGTATGTTAACATAAACAACATATTTTTAAAGAAAAAACAAACTACATGTTCCAAAACAATCTGGGGAGATAAGTGGCACTGGTTTACACTTTGGTAAAGCTCTTTAATGTATGGCTTAATAGAAGACAGCTGGATCCCCATCACTGCTTCTCCAGTCAATCTGTTGTGATATTTGTTTTGGTCGAAGTATATAAAGAAAGTATATAAAGAAAATCAAGCCTTTAATTATACAGGTATGTAATTCCAAAAAGAAAGAGAAAAGAGCATTTCTGATGCAGGTGATTATGGATATTCTTCTAAAAGATATTACAAAACTTGACAAGTGGGAGTTTAGCCTAGTTGCAACGTAGAATCTTATACTAAGTCAACGACCTTTTCCATATCCGGAACTTGTGTTGCTTTATCTTGTTCTTTGAATGGCTCATTTACTCGTGTATGATTTTGTAACAGCATGCTGTGGTCATTTAGAAAATATTGGTTCACTGAATTATGCAGATCTTCCAAATGTTGAGTTATTTCACATTACGATATCAAAAAACCACACTTGTTAACATCACCACTAAATTCATTAGAAAAAAAATTTAAGTATTGAGAAAAGTCAAGCTGACACAGATACAAGTTTTTCTAAAATTCTAATTTTCATTTGAAAGCTCAAATTTTATCATTGGCAGCAAATGTTAGCTGTTTTCCTTGAAGTGACTCACTCTATTCATTTTTGAGAAAACGCCTGCCAAATACTCAAGTCTGAATAACCCTCATTTGTCTGTTGTTCTTTCCAGGAAAAAATGGTGTACTGTGAAAACAGTGAATTCCTCAGTTCACAACTCACAATCATATGAGTATTTCTCTTTAAAACGACCAACCAACATACAGTGTCACAGAGAATACTAAGAAGACATAATCTTTAATTGCCAGGACTTAATTAAACTAGTAATTTTTATTGCTTCAACAAGGACATTTTTAACTGAAACTGGCACTTTTCTTTGACCACTAGTACAATTGGGTGCCATTGCCTTGATTCATGCTAAGGTGCTGGCAATCATGCATACCACTTTTTTTTTTTTTTTTTTTTTTTGCAAACTGTCAATTGAGTCCTGCCCTCCACTTGTGAGGCAACTTAGTCCTATAATTGATATATTGAAAGATTTCTTGGAAGGTCTCACTTAAAAAAGAAACAAAAACACACATATTTCCTTTGTGACTTTAGACATTTACAACATCTGTGATTCCTGGAATTGCAGCAGCCATCTTGCAACCATGAGAGGGTAAATCGGGACTCAAGGTATCAACATGGTTATATCCTGTCTTAGAACTCCTAGTTCTGTGAGATAATAAATGACAACAAAGGTTAGTCAAGTTATTTTTAGCTGTATTTCCTTTTACTTGAAATGATTCAGTGATATTGCAGTCTAACTAGATTGAATATTAGCACATACATTTTTATGTAGTCCACTCTTCCCAGTTAAATTATAAACTCCTGGAAGGAAGAGAGCTTTGTTTATATATGATAAAGGCAGTAAAAAAATCAGGATGAGAGTGAACAGCTTATCTTCAAAGAATTTTCCCATAATTAACAGCCCTGGTTTCACTCTATACTTTTGTGGCCAGAGCTTAGATGAATTTCCTCTATAAGATTCCAATTCTTCTCCTTGTGGGTCCCCAGCATTCATTCATACTATCTTTTGCAAACTTTTTCCAGACACTAGCTTCACAAAATGTTACTTATATTCTGATCTATCCTCTATACCACCAGTCCTGTGCTGAAATATTAGGCAAGTACAGTTACTTAAAAAGCTACACTGATTACATCACCAAATTCAGTAATGAAACAGTTATGCAATGAACATTAAAGAAGTAGATTGAATTAATGACAAATACATCATGGAACACTGATATTTGCAAGCCCATTTATCTCACTCACCATCACAGGCATTGGTTTTCTTTCCTAAACTAACATTTGAGATTAAGGTGTCCTTGTTTCTATATTCAGCTCCTGGAGATTTCCTGGAACCTCCTTCTCTCCCATGCATTGCATTTTGAACATAGCCAAGAGCTTTCTTTCATGTCCATTCCTAGTCAATTGTCTGAAATATAAATCTGTCACTTAGTGTGACTTGGGCAATTAACTTAACCATCCTGTGCCTCAGTGTTCTTATTGGCAAAAGGGGAAGAAGAGGACCTACTTTGTGTAAGTAAATGAATTAATGAACATAATCTACTGTAAATAAAATGTTTGTTATCTCTTAAGAGCTCAACAAAAATTAGGTATTATTACTGTTTTATCGTTATTACCATAATGCTTACTTTGTCTAAACATGCTGATTCTGCACCATTCTCTATAAGGCTATTTTCTCCCTTTTTCCCACCTTCTGGCAAGTATCATAGAACTATTAGCAATTGCTGCTCTTTCCTGTTTTACCTTTGAGATACATGAAAAAGTTATAGAAAATAGTAAGAGCTTATACTATTTGCAGGGGGAAGAAAAGGATTTCACAACTTTTTTGGTAATATCCATTACATCTGCTTATATTCTGTTTCTTCTCTTCCCTTGCCCATACCTTCTTCTTTGGGACACCCCCCTTTTTTTTTTCCTAATCCCTCCATCTTCAACCTTCCCTCTACACATATCTCCATATCTGAGTTTCATTCTGTTTGTGTTCTAAGAGCATTTCAGGGAAGAACAAATTTATCCTTGTCATTCTTATTGACTTTGTGGTCAGAGTTGGAATCTAAAGCAATTGATTTTACTTGTGTATAGTTTTGATATACCACAGTTCAGTCATTTTCTAGAAGGACAAAGGGCCTCAGGCAGATGGTAGATTTCCCTTGTCTGATCGAACACCAGCTCAGGTCTTAGGTTTAAGAAATTAACAATTCCCACAAGAGCATTTTGGAAAAGAAGAAAAATATATTTTACCTCCTTTGGCAAGAGGCCTGGTTGATTCTAATACCTCAAAGACCCTAAGACAGCCTAAGGGATGAGAATCTAGGAAGAAGGATCAAAAGCTCCTGATTAATGACTACCATAATGACAAACCCCTCTTGCCAGTGATAACTCTCTTTCCATCCAAAGGTTAGTAGCCTGTGAAAATCTCTTTTCTCCACTTACTGGTACCTCTGGAGATCTTTCCAAGTTTCCTTTTCTAGAAACTTCTGTTTTGTCTCACTTCTCTATCTCCAGTATTTTGCTTCAGTTACATACTTTTGGAGTTGCTGCTGTTGTTTGCTGGGGGAGGGGAAGATGAGGGAATATTTTACCTGTTTTCTGACCAAATGTACTTTCCAAACCTATTTTTATTTAGATACAAAAATTACTTTTCTTAACTTCTTCAGTGTTGCTCATCTATGTCCCCTCCACAACAGGGCTCATCTAAATTTAAGAAATTAAAGACACCAAGTCACCTTTTGGTGAGGGTGACCGACCAGTAAAATCTATCACCCGAATCAGAATACATTTGATTGTGAAGAAAGACTTTGAATATCTCTGGGCAAACCAGAAAATATTGTCACTCTCTATGGAGTACTAATATCTCCAGTATGAATTGATAATATAGTGCAAATCATCTGCACCTGAGCTTTCATAGTCCCATGTTTTCTGTGGATGAGTGTTTGCATCAGTTCAGAAAAATGTGCATTCAAGCCCTCTGAGGTGGTCAGTATAATTGTGTTTAAATCCCTAGTACCTTTATCCATAATAAACTCTCTGCTGCCCCCGTATGGTGTATTGATATTTTCAAGAGCTTTTGTTTGGGAAAGAAAATTCCCCCTGTTCTCCCATTCCACATTCTGGAGAAAGATCAAAATGCGGGGAAAGGGAAAATGAAGAATGGGAGGTGAAAGCAGTGATTTTGATATCCCAAGATCTCTGCTCTCTCGATAGACCTAAAAGTAATTTTATTCCTATAGCCCATCCCTTTCTTGTCACAAGAGTCAGTATTGTCCTGCTGTTAGTTCCATTACCAACATTAAAAATGGATTGGGGACTGGAGTTCTGGGCTAAACACACATTTATATGGACAATGGACCATGTGAGGTTTGGAAAGAGTTAATTTTTGGATCAACTTTCTGGGGACCCAGAAGTCTTGTGACCTTCTCAGGGAAGCGCCCAAGGTGCATAGGTGGGTAGAGGTTGTGTATAGTTGACTGAATGGGAATAGCTAGGAAGGAGCTGAGCAAGAAGAGGGCAAGGCAGGACTGAGTAGGAGCAAAGCTTAATCAGAATCTCATCACCAACGAGTCAGGGTTTTAGAGAGTCAACAGATAAGAGGGACAAGGCAAGAGCATGAGTCAGAGCAGGGCATAACCACAGATGAGTTTGAGGAAGACAAGTAAATGCCAACAGAATCTTCACCATCGGAAAGCCCTTCAATGGGAATATCCTGTCACCTCCACCCAGCATTTCCAGTCATTAAAGACAGAAAACCCTCCAGGAACATTAGACCACGTGACAAGAGAACACTAAAATCATCCCCAGGTCTCCCAGTCCACCAAACTCTGATCATTCAGAATCCAGACTTCAGTTTGCCTATACAATTAAAACATCTCAAAAACAAAGGGATAATTCCTGCCCTAATCTGATTCATTATCTGGTATTAGGTGCTTAATGCAACCTGGGATCAAAAAACAAGAGCAAAGAAAGTCAATCAATCTTCCTCAAGTTTCCTTTTTCCTCCAGGAGGCCCTACTTTCCCTTCCACCAGGTCTAGCCACCATTATGAAGTGCTTGAACTCAAATGTCAATGTTTGCCCTTAGAATCTCAATGCTGCAACCTCATTCATGGAAAACGACTTGGAGATGAATGGCTGATAATATACCTGCCAAATTCCACCTATGGCTCAGCTCCTTCTGTTGGTTCCTCACATTCAAAAAGCCTTATTTTTCTTCAAGTACTATCTGAGCTGTCTCTGTGGATTAGTGTTTATACGCAGCAAGTGCTGCAGTTAGTTAATAATGTCAAGATCGTTGAGCCTCCCTAATGAAAGAGATACACAACATCAACTGTCATTTTAAACAAACATGCAATCAGGGTAGCAGTGCTGGAAATATGATCTGCCTAATTTCAAGGAGATGATGCAAGAGCCAGGCTGCTTTCTCAGTGTCTCCACTGGCAAGCTCCATTTCACAGGATTTCAGGGGGGAAACGGTGGATTTTCACAAGAACTGCAAAATTGTCGGTTCTGTGAAAAAGAAATTGCTTTAGCAGCTGGAATCCAGGAGGACAAATAGGTGCACTGATTATATCTTCATTGTTCACCAGAGCCACAGCACTCAGCAAGTTGTAATTATGCTGTGAAGAGCTCAGCTCTGATAGTCAAGTCTTTCCCCGTGTGAATATAAACAGTATTATTCTACTTGTTATCAAAGGCTTGCAGCCAATCCTGCAGTATGTGTGTGAGTGTATATGTATGTGTATACACACACACACACACACACACGCACACTTACAGAAGTCTTTAGACTTGGCCTGCTTGAGCCAAACAGAGTAAAGCCATGGACACATCAGTATTCAGCCCAATCAGGTTTCAGACATGACTAGTCACACTCAGTTGATTCATTGACCAACGGTCAAAGAGAAGGAAAAAAAGAAGTAGGGTAGAAAACAAAAATATGGATGAATCAGTTAGGAACTTGGATCAATTATGCAAAATGATAGTGTATTAATCAACTTTCCTTCCCTGTGATAAAATACCTGAGATCAATCAATTTAAAGGAGGAAAGGTTTATGTTAGCTCATAGTTTCAGAGGTTTCAGTCCATGGTTACTTGGCTCTATTGTTTCTTATGGCAACTGGGAAGCCAGAAGGTGGGGGTAAGTGAGGAACAAAATATCCTCCTCTAGGACACACTCCCAGTAACCTATATCCTCCAACTAGGCCCTACCTGCAAAAGATTCAATCACTTCCCAATAGTTCATTTAGCTATGAATCCATCAGGGTTTAGTACAATGATAAGCTCAGAACCTTGATCCAATTACCTCCCAAGGGCTCCACCTTGAACACTGCTGTCATGGGACCAAGCATATGAACTTGGTCATTTTAGAACCAAACCACAACAGATAGAAAAGCTAAAGATAGTATTATTTGGAAACATCACCCACTAAGTTTTGCATAATGCCAATCAGCCACCTCTGAACCACTGTCTGGTGTAGCAACCAGCAAATGCACCCTTCCCACTGTTCTCACTTGTCACTGATACACTTTCACACACAAATCTCTGGTGTTACTAAGCTCTTTCATTAGCCATTGGCCCTTGACTTAGACTTTCTCTTAATTCTTAGAATCTTACTCCTTCAGGTATAATCTGGGTGGCAGTTCTGATATTTGTGTTCCCCTCTCTAATTGCTGGAACACAGTCTTTTCATAGTTAAACATTACCATCCTTGGCTGGGGCAGCTACTCATTTGACCTAGAAAATCTATCTTGGAATTTTATTAAACTCTACAAGATGACAAATCCACAGAGGAATCCTAGGCTCAGCTAAGAGGGAGAAAGCAGGGACAGAGATGCATTCCTTTCTAAAGATGCCTCTCCCTCATGATGCCTCATGGGGCTATGGTGCCCCATGCACTGAACTCCAGTAAATCAAATGTGATGTACCAATTTCATATTTCTTCCATACTTCTCATTCAAAGACCTGACTGCTCTTTGAAGGAAACAGGAGGACAAAGTAGAGAAAGCTAAAGACTAGAAGTGGGCAGGCAATTTCAATTCATATAAATAGTTGTCTCTAACACATGGATAATTGAGTCTCATACTTTTGAAATTCTACCAAAGAAAATGAATGACTTCAAGGTAATCTGTGAGGACAGCAAGACAGACTTTGCAATAGAATTTATCACCAATGCTCAACATGCAAGAACAAAAGGTTACCTGAAAAAAGTGGGCAGAAATGAAGGGTGAATGTGGGGAGAGAAAGGTTCTTTATGTTCTTTTAAAGATACTGGTCATGAAGTGTTAGAAACTGTTCAAGTAATAATGTTGGTAAATTAATGGTTGATTTAATATCAATTAAAAGGAAATATTGAGAGAGAATGAATGAATTGGAACTGGTTAGCATACACCACCACAGCCAACCATCCACACGCACAAAAATGAATGAGTTTAGTAAGGGAAGAAGAAAGAATGAAACCAACATGGAAGATCTGGGTGTATTAATGATGTTTGGAGTCCATTAGCACAACTGGAAAGGAGTGATATTTATATCCAAGGTCCAAGGGCAATTGAAAAAAAGAAAAAAGTATTCTGAGCTTCCTGAGGTCATAGCCAGTCATATAACAGATGACTCAGAGGACAAAAGAGTTGCTTAGTTTGCAGGAAAGAGCAGGGAATGTCCAATTAGAAAAGAAGAGGCCTGGCTCTGGGTATTATTCTAAAACTGCACCACCTTGGTCTTTCTCATGAGGAAAGGAGAAGATTTGTTAAATTATTCCAATATTCCTTACAGCTCTCAAACTTCATAACTGGATTTTATCACACGTATAACTCTAATCATGCAAATATAAGCAGAAATCAAATAGATGTTCAAGTAGTACTGGAAAGACATTACCATGCTGATAGTGAACTGAGGAATTAGAAAGGACTAAAGAAAAACAAAAGCAACCCACGGGTATGAAGGATTGCTTGGCTCCTTCCAGGATGAGTCCACATTTGCCTGGACAGCTGTACGGTAGACTGTGCCTAGGCCACAAGTGATCTAGAGGTATGATAAATTTCTGGTACACTTCATCACATAGTTTAAATTCCCAATTCCCTTGGACATTTTCAGAGAAGGAAATGTCACAGGACTTATGGACATAACCACTTATGGTAAAAAATGCCCAGTCTTTTCCCTTATATCCAGAGACAGAAGACAGAAACAAAGAATGCATTTGAAAATGACCAGAATCTAGGGAAGGAGTGGGGCCCTAAATATTGGTCCCCTCAAAAACAAGTCATCCTCCAGAAAGAGTGCCTTTCACTGAAGACTTTGCTCCCCCTCCCCACTTTCCCACACAAAAATCTCTTCCAAGTATATTTTATGTCATTAGCATACCCTCAGCCACCACTGTGCACAATACTGTGCTAGCAGCCGTGGCAG
This sequence comes from Aplodontia rufa, assembly GCA_004027875.1. Taxonomy (NCBI): domain Eukaryota; kingdom Metazoa; phylum Chordata; class Mammalia; order Rodentia; family Aplodontiidae; genus Aplodontia; species Aplodontia rufa. The sequence goes on from PVKS010000907.1 coordinate 137,471, forward strand.
GGCTGGTCTGGAGGTATAGAACGAAGGAAAAGAGCAAGAAATCTGTCCTCCCCTAGTTTTATGAACCCTATTGGAACAAGATATAAGTATAAGGGAACTCCATCCCCTATGACTTTAATCAAGACATTGACCATGTTTGGCTTAACTTCCCTGATCTATTAAACTAAAAGATAAGAGACCTCCCTGCCCACAGCTTAGAAATTCCAGTATAACTAAGGGCAGAAGGGTTGGGATGGCACACGTAAAGTAGCCTCTAGATATTAACTTGAAAGCTCATTTGAATAAGTGGATAAGTAAAAAGATAGCAAAAGAGTTAATATAATAATAATAAATGTCTAACAACAAGCATCGTGGGGCCCACTGCACCTCAGCGTAGAAGTGAGGCATTCTCTGAGCTCACATTTGTGTGGTCATCCACAAGCTCACACTCAGAAGTTCTGCTGTCAGTGCTTTGAAATTCTTCATTTTAAAACTAGAGGCCCTGCAAATTATACATTGGACTCAAGGACAAGGGTCATAAGATCCACGCTTTGCTAGGAATCTAACCTCCTAATCCAAGGCTGTAATAGTCATTTCTATGGTTAGTTTTCTTTAATGTGTTTATTTTGCTTCTCAAATGTTTTGAAGATCCTTGTTACATCTAAAATCTTTTATGCCTTCCTCCTAGAGATCTGATTTTCCTATCCATTATATAAAATTATGTAATTTAAGGTTTTTGATGCTGGACATTGTATAGACACACCAGAATTTGAAACTACTATAAAATACTATTGTGAAAAAAATCACATTAGTTGGTCCAAAATTACCAGGGACTGTGACATGTACAATTGGCAGTGTTGTCAACAACACAAAGAAAGTCAAAAAGGAGATGAGCTCTCAGAAAGGAACATCAGTAGCTTCCTCCAAGACCCCTTCTGTCGAGAATGAAACGAGTTTCATTTGTTCAAGGAGAAGAAAATTGAAGAGATAATTATAAACTTGAGCAGAAAATCATTTTTAAAAACACTTTCAAAAGAGATATGTTATGTTTTGTATCTGGAATGTCTCCCAAAGGCTCATGTGTTGAAGGGTTAGTCTCCAACACAGCAATGTTCAGAGCTGGGGCTTTGGGGGAAGTAATTGGATCAAGAGGGCTCTGACTTCAACAGTGAATTAATCGATTGATAGCTGGATGGGCTTCAGGGATATGGTAGAAACTGCAGGAGATGGGAAATGGTTGGAGAAAATAGGTCAATGAGATCGTGTCCTGGAAGGGTATTTCTTGTGCCTGATGTCTGCCTGTCTCTCTCTCTCTCCTTTCCATCTGCCAGCAACTGAACAGCTTTCCTCTGTAACATTCTTCCACTTGATGTTCTACCTTGTCTCAGGTCCAAAGCAATGGAGCCAGCTGACCATGTACTGAAACATCTGAAACAAAATAAATATACCTTTCCTCCTCTAAGTTGTTTTACTCAGAATTTGTCACAGCAACAAAATACTGGCTAACACAAGGTAGAACAGGGACGTGTCTGTGGCTGTGGACTCTGGTGTCAGATATACCTGAGTTCAATTCCCAGCTCTAAATTTACTAAAGTGTGACCTTGGGAAAACTCTCTAGCCCATATTAGTTTTCCATTGGTGCAGAACAAATCACCATAAACCTAGTGGCAAAAACAACACATACTTAAAAAAAAAAAAAGAGTGAGGGACAGTGAGAGAGAGACAGAATCAATTTTTATTTAGATGTTCATGTGGCTGTTGTTGCTCCAACACCATTGTGTACGTGATGCTGGGGTTTGAACCCGCTTACTCACGCATGCCAGACAAGTGCAGTAACCACTTAGCCACCACTCCAGCCCCCATACATACTTTCTTACAAGCTTTGTGCATTAGAAATCAGCATTGTTTAAACACATCTTCTGCTCAGGATCTCAAGAGGTTGTAATCATAGTGTCAGTTAAGCTGTGTGTCCTTATCTGCATGATTGACTAAGAAAGAATCAAATTCCATGTTTGTGGAATCCACTGAAAATCCCCTGCCACATGGCCCTCTCCATAGACAGTTCACAGCTGTTTGTTTCTTCAAGACCAACATTAGGTTCACTCTTTCTAGTCTGCTAAGACAACAGCTATATAATGTAACAGAATTATGAGACTGATACACAACCTTTGCTATATGCTGTTGGCTGAAAGCAAGTCACAAGTCCCACTGACACTAAAAGGGAGAGGGTTATACAGGGCATGACACCAGGAAATGAACATCTTGAGGCCACCTTGGAATTCTGCCTCCTATATCCCTATAATTGCAACTGGGACAGAAAGTAATGAACAAAATCACTTTTGGAAGCAAAGCAGCTTTTAATAACATAGACTCTAGTCAGATATGCAGAATTCAAGTCCCAGCTCTTCCATTTTATGAAGGCTGTGACCTTGGGCATATTTCTAAGCCTAAGTTTCAGTTTTTTCTACTATAAAATGGGAATTATAACCATAATGACTTAATGGGTTGATGGGCAGGTTGAATAAGATCATGTTTGTAAAACATTTAGAAGAGTGCCTGCCATTTGGTGAATGCTCAGAAAATATTAACCTAATCAACATGTTCCTCTTTGCCACAGATTAGAAACAATATTTAGTGTGAGCCTGGTTCTTCAAACCAACATCATTTGGCAAATTAGAGGCAAAGCCAAGGCTAAAAATCAATGACCAAGAGTCAAGTTTAGACTATCAGTGGCCTATTGTGCTCACTGAGCCAGGGTTTGGTCGCCCCAAGAAGTTCTGTGCCCTGTGGGGAGGACACCATTCCTCTACAGCTAGCTACTAATCGTCAAGGTAGCAGTAAAAGCAGCACAGTGAGGGAAATGGCTCTTCTTCTGGGATGAGGATGATTAGACTTAGACTCTGGTTTGAGAAATGCTTGGGAAATGCAGTACAAGGGCTGTGATGATCTGAAGAGAGAGGTAGGGGTATGTGTGGGTGGAGTAAAATAACGTAAGGGAGATGAGGCACAGAAATGTGCTATACTGCAGTGACCTTGCTCTCTGCGGTGAGCTAGAGCAGCAGAGGTGGTGATGACTTGCAGTTTTGCCATCAGAGCTGCATGAGTCAGTTGCCATATGGCTGATCTGGACTCTCTCTGCAGTTCCCATACCAGTTTAAAGGAATGTACTGCATCTGTAGGGATATGTGCCTGTGTACCTGGGGAGCTGCAGAATTCAGGAGTCTGTACTTACTCCAGGAATCTGAGACCCCTCTCCCAGGAATTAGGCATAAATATGGACTTCAGTATGACACTCAGCATTTTCACAAAATACAGCTTGTCATTTCAAGGACCTTAGCAAGTTTTAAGAAAATGACTTAAAAGATCACCTTCTTCAGAAGAGAAATTAATCTCTTAGATTGATGGAGACCATGGGGAAAAGAAGACAGTAAGAAAAAAAGAGATGAAGGTAACATTCAACTAGGAAGAAAATAGAATTGATTTTACTCTTGCAAAACAATTCACTATTAACCAAAATGCTTTTCCATGCATTGTTTCTTCAGTCCTCACCAAAATATATCAAGAAAACATAGCAGATATCATTTCCAGTTACATAAGAAAATCTCCAGGGGGTGGGGGATGTAGCAGAAAAGAATACTAGAATGGCAGATCTTCAGAATTCTAACACAGTGTTCTTTTCTCTGTAGACTCTGAAGAGGTATCTCTGAAAGACCTTCATTAGTGCCCTCCTGCCAATGGGAAGATTATTGTATAAATTCCTAGTGAGCAACCCCTTATCCACATATTGCCAAAACAGAGACATATCACATGAAACTTCCTGACCCTAGGTTTCCTTATCTATAAAACAGAGATTATGGAAATATTCACCTAATGGGGTTGTTTGAGGATTAAATAATAATTATAAAGGACACAGGAAAATGTCTACATGTTCTGCTAGGTTGAGTGTTAACCTATCATTTGGGTCTCTTTTCTCAGTCTCCCGAATTAAAAGTACGTCTTTGAGGTAGAATTACTACCTTGCAGAAAGAATGAATGATTGAGTATTTGGGACTGAAGGAAGCCAAGAGGGGGCATAGAAATAAGATCCAAACACCCAGAGAAGGTAAAGACATTTCTTGGTTTCAATAACTGATTTCCCCAGCATTACCTGGCAAGTACAATGTGAACCTCAGCTTGCTGAACTCTAAGGAGCTTCTCTCTCCCTCATTTCAGTATCACTTTCTGATATATGACTGTAAAACAGCTTTCCACGCAGGACACAGAACAGATTCAAGGACTCATGCAACACCTTAGCACAGTTTCCTTTATCCCTCTCAGTGTTATACTGGGAAACCAGCTTGGTAGTGGGAGGACGCTGATTTGCAGTGTTTGCTGATATCAGTGGTGTAAATATTCCCACCATGACTGACTTCCAGCTACCATAGGTTTAACAACCTGCTGGCAAATTCCTGAATATTTAATAATTGGCTCTTGCACACAGCAGGGTCCCTCTCCCTCCCTCCTTCTCATTTCCATAAGCAGATTTAGTCTCCATTCCTAGGTCCATTAAGCCTCACTGGGAATGACTCTTCTATCCAGCTCCCCAACTAATGGCCACCACTGTGAGGCACTCTCCCCATTCCTTGGTTCCTTGTTGCACAAGGTAAGGAATAAGAATCTTGTCATTTCAGGGAAACAGAACAAATAAGCAAGAGAACCTGGGAGTGGAAGTTTCTAATTTTTTCTCCCCAAAACCATAGCTTTAATAAACTGTTTGAACTGACGACAAGGCAAGTTCACCTGGTCTTATTTTCTCCATTCATCAGAGGGCGACAACAGCGACCCCAGTCACAGTGGAGGCAGGAGGTGTCATTAGCTCCTGGTTTTTAAAGGCTTAGATACAAACGCCAGCATAAAGCCTCATTATTAGGTAATAATTCTCATCTTACTGATTCAAATTGCACATCTCTTCATGTCTAACCTTTTTTCAATTACATTGCTTCATTTTTTTTCTTCTGGATATTTTTTAAAGTCATTCTGAAGTGCCATAATTACTATTTCAATAAAAAGTCTCACAAAGATGATGAGTTTTAACTAAATGAAGAAAACAGGGAGGAAACATGGCTCCTCCTGCCTCTACTCACCCCCCTAAAAAAAAAAAAGCTAAAATTTCATTCTCTACTTTACAAGCAATAAAATCAGTGCCTTATTGGGAGGGTGTTCATTCAAGGAGAGAATCTTTTTTCTGTGGAAATGATCATTGCACACTTGCCAGATAGTTAATTACATTAGGTTGTTCTGCCCACGATTGCAAATCAGCTTCATACAGCTGGGACTTGTGGCCAAGATAATAGCAAAAGATAATGCAGTAAAACAACTGTGAAGAGAAAATGGTGCAAAGCATAAATGTTGAAAATTGCTGTTTGTTTTTATATATATATATATGTATTTTAGGAGGGCGTCAACATGCTCTTTGCTGTTATCACAAGCATTAAAGTTTAATAGACCAACCATGAGTTATTTACTGCTCAGAAACACCTGCTCAGTGAGATAAAGTAGCAGCTATCTTTCTAGTTTTAAAATTGACATTCAGCCAGTTATATTTCTGGTCTCTCTCATCACTTAGATGGTTGTTGACTTTTCTTAAATGTCAAAGGAGGTTTTCAACTTAATTTCATTCCTCCTGCTAGTTTCTTCCTTGGGCTCTCTAGAGGCCCTTCTTGTCTGTGGCCTCTAAGTCAGCCCCAAGGAAGGGTGGCTAAAAGGAAGTCTTTCATTTGAGAAAAAACAAGTGAATTTACAACCAATTTTTTGCAAACACTGTAAAGAAAAAAGAACTTATCCTGTCTCATCCATAATTACTCCTGTTTAATTTTTCTATCCTGCTACCAGGATGAATGATATTTTAGGCAAGTATAGTCTATACACTTCTAGAGAATTGCAGATTGAGTCGAGGTTCTATGGCCCCATGCAAATGGCACCCTCAGAAATGATCTATCTTGGGGCCTGTGTAGTTTCTCATGACTTCTTCTATGCAAGCCTTCTCCATTCTCTATCCACTGGGCAATCTTCTCCATATTCCACAATCCCAGTTCTGAAGGATCAACTGTGATGAGCTTAGTCCTATCCCCTCCTAGGCCAAGTTCTTTATCATAGACTACTTCATACAGCAACAACCAGACTGTGACTAGAGCAGGGTGGGTGGGTACTCACATCTAGCCAGTAGTCACTTCTGTGCAAACTGCCCTGTCACAACTGCCCTGGGCAGGGCCATGGACAGGCAGGGTCAGTCTAAAGGAGATAGTGGGTGCTGCATATGTGCAGACTGATCCATGCTGCATGCACACTAGGTTCTAGAGCAGTAGGTGCTGACAAAAGTGTGTCCCTTCAACAGGTATCAAGGTTCAAGAAGACACTGAGCTACGAATTTTGAACAAAATAGATCTTGGCTACTGAATTTAGTTCAAATCCTGGCTTTCCCATCTGATGTCTGAACAGCTCCAGGAAACTGATTTAACCTCTCTGTGCTGAAAGATCTGATGTGTAAAATGGGATCAATAACATTGCCCATATTATAAAGTGGTGATGAGGATAAACGAGATCACAGGGACAAAATGCTGAGCCCAGTGTCTTCCTCACAATAATGCTTAATATCAGATTTGTTTTGTTCAGCTCTTTGTTTTAATATTTGTCTCATAGATGTGTCTGGTTTTGCCGCAGGTAAATATAGTTGAAATTAATGATAACTGTTTAGTCCATGACATACCTCCATCATTTGTCTATGCAGCATCCTCTTTTATTTTATGTACTTATTTGTAATATAATAAAAATCCAATACCCATCCACCTTCAAGCTTCTGCCCATCTCATTTCCCTCCCTCTAACCCTATACTATGATATATGAACCACTTTCCAGCTTTTTCATGTTATTCTTATTAAAATATAAATGACTAACCATGTATTGTTCAATTATAGGTTTTTAAATTTTTTCATAAATAGGGTGCACTGTGACAGTGTGTCTTCTATGACTTGCTTTTTCCCTCCCCTCATGCGCTATGCTGGTAGATTTATCTCTGTTGTGTACATCTGGATCCCCTCTGTGATATTCCCTTGTGATATGAGAGATACCTCCATACAGCAGTCCCCTACTGCCCTCTTCAAGATGTTTCCCGGCCTCACCTAACCACTGACCTCACCCTTTTATTCAGTGCACATCATCTCCAGTCCAAAATGGTTCTTCTGACCTTCAGTGGGTCAGTGTAGGGTGCTTACACTTGCTTCCCTTTCCCCTTTCTAGGAACTCTGCATGCTAAAATACACCCTTGCTATTTGGTCAGCAGGATCCAATATGGAGAGAAGAGAGGACCCAGACAAGTAACTAATGGGAATAGTGAATTTATTGTTACCTTTTAATTTTTTTCAGTGAGAAAATAAAGAACTCTATTGACTGGGCTGTTGTGCAAATGTGAATCTATCAGAGAGCATTATTGACAATCTTATTATCAGGAACTACTACAATCTGCCCTGCTTCAGCTCCCTCCCCCACCCACCTTCTCTACTCCTTTCACTGATTGTTTTAGGAGAAACCGCAGATTAGAGTACTACACAGATCCTGGATAGGTAAGAAACTGCTGGCCGATGGTTGCCCTATGTTGTCTGAATACAGAAATGGCAAATGAAGCAAGGTGCAGACATGTTTCTTTTCTAGTGAGCACTATGGGCCCAGAAGAAAAATCATGAGATGCCCTTAGCATTTTGACCAATCTCCCTCCCAGGCAACTTACTATAGCAAAGCTCAGACACTGAATTCTAATGGATTCTGGAAGACTCAAAAAGAAAATGAAGCCACCATGACATTGTAGCCAGATAGTAACCTGGCTTTAAATTCATGCAGCAATCCAGAGGAAAAAGGTGTGCTGCCAGCATTTCATGCCAGGTTATCTAAGTTACACCAAGTTACATCATTTTTTTAACATGCTGATTTTGACCTTTTTCCCATCTCAGAAATACATAACCACGTTTCTGATTAAAGGCTAGATTCAAAGGCTTATAATTTAATTTTCCCCCTCTCTCTCCAGATTTTCTTCCCTTCTTTTTTGAATGCAAGAGATAGGACAGAAAGCAGGGAAGGAGAGAGATGAGGGAGAAGTGTAACTGAATATGCATTGAAGGATTTCTGTGTAATTAGCTATATAACCTGTTACTGGTATATGCAACACATTTGGAAAGTTTTCTTTCATTTGTTTTAGAACATTTTCAAAGTCTGTATGTTTGGACATTTGTAATCTCTGCTGTAGCCTTCAAGGAGCTCACACAGGTGCAAACAGAGAAACTTATAATTAGAGCCCACAAGGACGGTGTTATGATAGAATCTGAATAAATAGCTTTCTCTGCCATAGAAGGTGAAGTAGTTTTTCTCAGTGGTAAGAACCAAAGCCTTCCATACCCACATGGTTTGGTAATCTACTGTCTTAACTAATACAACTTTCACATTTCAGAAAACTCTTGTCCAGGAGGATAAAATTTCCAAATAATTGAAAATACAGTAAAAATTGCTCAGTTTTTCAATAGATGACCTCAATTGATTGTTTATGCTCTAAATCACTTCTAACTTCTTTTCAAAGACTTCACCTTCCTGTGTACACCAATCATGATCGTTACCCAACTGCAATCAAACTGCCTTTAAAGGCCCACTTTACCTCATAAGTATCCTGACTTTGCCCTAGTCTTTCCCCAACAGTACAGGAACTCTGTCACCATAATAAGTGACCATAACAGCTAACAAAGTGCTCCTCCTTGCTACGGCAGCAACAAAAACTCAGCTTGGAATTGTCAACAAGTGATTTTAGTGCTAGGGGTTGACAATGAGGAGGTGACTAGCAGGCCTAGAAAAATAATTAGGACTTGGTCAGCTATAGAAGACAGGGAATGTGTTAGTCAGCTATGTGTCACTGTCACCAAAATATGTGATACAACTTAAAGGAGCAAAGACTCATTTCAGCTCCTAATCACAGGTATTTCAGGTCATGATTGGTTGGCTCCATTGATTCAGGCCTGAGGAGAGACAAAATATCATGGTGTAAGGGCATGGTGGAGTGGTAGAGGAAGGCCACTCAGCTTGTGGATGGCAGCTGGAAATCAGAGAGAGAGAAAGAGAGAGAGAGAGAGAGATAGAGAGAGAGAGGAAAAGACCAGGGATAAGGAATACCCTCCAGGGCACACCTCCAATGACCTACTTCCTCCAACCACAGCTACCTGCTTGCAGTTTCCACCATCTCCCTGTAGTCCATTCAGCTATCAATGGATTAATCCACAGATGAGTTCAGAGCCCTCACTATCCCCTAGACATTGCTGCAATGGGAACCATGCTTTCAACACATGAGCTTTTTGAGGATGTTCAAGGTCTAAACCATAACAGGGAAGAGTGTTCCAAGAGGTGAAAATAGCTGAGCAAAGAAAGGCAGACTTGAAAAGATGCCTGTCATTATGGTATGCGAGGGAACACTTTCACCTTCTAATTGCACGGAAGCACAGGGTTTTTTTTTTTTTAAGAGAGAGAGGGAGAGAGTGGGAGAGAGACAAAGAGAGAAACAATTTTATTTATTTTTTCATCTACCCTTTATTTCTCCAACATTTAGTTGTGTACATGGTGCTGGGGTTCCAACCACAGTCCTTGCACATGCTAGGCAAGCTCTTTAACCGCTGAGCCACCACCCCAGCCCAGAAGCACAGGATCTTGATAGGCCCACCTGCCTATGCCTGAGGAGTTCTGGGCTCTGGTGCTACCCCATGAATGACCTTCAGGACAACAAGCAGCTCTTTACCCAGAGGCACACTGCTCCACCTCTCCTCCATGGTTCTCTGTCCCCTAGGTTCTGCCTCCTGCATCTTACCTGCCCAACTTTCTTTAGTTCTCACTTTACTCCATTCCAGGAGAACGTCTGGTTTCCTATGGACCACATCCAAATCTCCTCCATGTGTATGTCCATCATTTAGAGGCACTCTGTCATTGTGATAGTCATCATCACCCTCATGTCCCTGGAACCCATGCTGAGAGATGCTGGTCAGTTCAATACTCTTGAATATCACACTTTTAGTTCTATTGACCTAATGATTTCTTATTACTCTTAAGTGGTTCTCCTTCCTAAAGACTTGAATAAAACCATGATAAGATTCTTTAAGGGAGTATTTTCTCCTCAGAAGCCTCAGAGCCTTCCACATGGGATGCAGAGATTGTATAGATGGGACTCTGACCATACTGGCTTGGTCTGTAGCTTCCCACAAGAAGAGTTTGAGGAACTGATTCAGGCTGCACCCTTGATACCAAGAAAGTAGTTGTGACAGATGCACCTACTCCCCATGTGCCCTTTTCCCTATCACAATTCCCTTTACATTTCACAAGACGATCTGTACTTTCTTAGAAAGGTAATTGAGCTACACATATGGAAATATTTGATCCATACAGGGCTATAAAGTTGTTGTGATGGTTAATCTTGATTGTCAACTTGACTGGATGGAGAGACACATAGGAAACTAGTAAAGCACACTGTGGGTGAGACTGTGAGTGTGTTTGCAAAGATGATTGGCATGTGGAACACCAAACTGAGGGGAGAAGACCCACTCTGAATATGGGCAGCACCATTCAATAGGCTGGGGCCCCAGACAGAAGAAAAGCAGGAGGAGGCAAAGGAATCCCCTCAGCACATACAAGCTTGATTCTTCTTGAGTGGGTGCATCTTCTGCTGCCACCATTGCTGATAGACAACAGACTCTAGCCTCTTCAATCCTTCAGTGTGGACTCTCACCAAAGACTCTCCATGGAACGTCCAGGCCTTCAGCCTATGTCCCTGGGGCTCTGACACTTCCAGTTTTTCAGGGTGAATAGCTACTAGTTTCCCTTGCTCTCTAACCTGCAGATGGCCATTATGGGACTATCCAGTCTCTGATCATTTAAACCAATATAATAAATCCTCTCATAATTTTATAAAAATTATAAAATATAAGAATATATACACCTATATGTTGAATATGTATATGTGTGTGTGTGTGTGTGTGTGTGTATATATATATATATATATATATATATATTCTATTAGCTCTGTTCCTCTAGAAAACCCTAACAAATAAAGTTGTTAAAGGAGGAAAAGTACCTGGTATAATGCACAGGCTCAGAAAACATTCTTTTTCTCCTCTTACCTCCCAGCTTTTAGCCAAAGAGCCATTCCCATTCAATCTACTATTAATAAGAGACTTGACCTTTTAAAGCAAGAAATGCAAGATTCAATACCCCCTAGCAGCTGTCTATGATATGAAGCCACAAATTTTCTTTCCACAACCTCCCGTTTTGCACTTACATTGGTAGCTGAATATCACCACTGAAAATTTAAAAGTTGTCTTTGAAGCTTTGTGGAGCTGGAGATGGTTACAAGGGTGGGGAAGTGGTGGCTAAGCAGTGCCTTCAAGCATACAAAGTATAAAACCTCCAGTGTAAGCCAACCTGTCACTTTCAGTGTTGGCTATGAAGTTGTTATGGCCTGGAGCATGTAAGTCACTTCCCCTTGGCAGGAATCCCAAAGGCTTTAGCATTCACAACTGCCTGGCATTTCCCAGGGTTCTCCTGTGAACTACAATAATCTCCCTTAGCTTGCTGTAGAATGAAAAATATATTACTCTCCTGTCTTTCTCCGCTGTCACCTCCTCACATGCTCAGCTAATTTAGTTTGGGAAGCACAGTTCTCCAGGACAAGCCATACTTAAATGGGCTTGCATGTGTCTGGGTTTCTCTGCAACCTGCAGAAAATAGGTCTAATTTCAAAGCCAAGTGTTCAAAGAGAACAGGAAGCCATGTCTGGGAGAATAGACGAAGCTGTTTGCCTTGAAAGCTTTCTTGATAATTTTAGTTTTGGTCCCCGTAACTTGGTCTTTGGTTAAAACTGGAAAGAGCTACCTCCATCCTGAGACGATGAATACAGTTTTTCCCAAAAAAAACCTTGAACCAGTGCCCAAACCTCAGATCTCCATGCTTTCCTAAGGCTATGGTCACCAAAGCTGAATCTCAAAAGTAATGGCATGAATTCAAGCTACAAGGATCAAAGGATGCTGGGAGGACCCAGAAAGCGTCCCACAGATCCACAGCGCTCTCTGCTGGACACAAGCCCAAACAGCACCAGAAGTGATTAGCATTTCCAGTAGCTTACCCACCCACAGGATCCTGTGTTCACAGGACAAATATCCTCACCTCTGAAACCTCTTCCCCTACCATCTAGAACACTGGAAATAATTCTTTATGCTTCTAAGCTGTAGTTTCCTTTCATATCCCTGTAAAAGTCAAAATACAAAAATGATTACAAGTAAGACATTAGAAATTGCTATTTGGAAATTTATACCAGCTTTTTGTGGGGTCTGGTTATCAACGCATAGTGAGACCACCAGAGACCAAAAAAAAAAAAAAAAAAAGAAAGAAAGAAAGTTTATTTGGGGGAAAGAGAAGGAACACAAAAGGGAAGAAACAGGCTGGTGTACCAGGACCACTGCTCCAAAGCAAAGTTCAGGGAGAGCAGCAGCCCTGAGTGACTCAAGCAGGCCGCTTTTAAAGGAAGATTTTGGCAGGCTTACAAACAGACTTTCAAAAGGGGTCTTTCTCCAAGAGATACAATTAGCAAGTTTCAGTTTATCTATTTCAAGTTGTACCTAGCAGGTTAGCAGGGCGGGCTAGGCAGGGAGCCAAACTAGCCATATCTGAAACCGGCAGCTTGTGGGACTCTCTGGAAGGATGCTTCCCAGAGACAATGACCTTGACTATGAGCACATTATTTTATCTTGGGTATTTCTGCCATTCAGCACAACTCAATCCTAATTAGATGTATTTGTTTTATATCAGTGGGTCTCTACCCTTTTACACTGACCTAGCTTTTTAAATACGTTGTTCCCTGGAAATTTTTTTGGCTGATAGATAATGTGAGGAGTAAGAGAAAAATGTTCCAGAAAAATATGGTTATAGTTGATTAAGTCCACGGATTTTAAGAAAGGGTATTCCTACAGAACTGTGAGTTCTATTTTTGCCTAGGAAATGTTGCCTTAATATTCTTATAGATAATCTAAAAGGTGATGAGGGAAAAGCAATGTCATGTATACAAGAAAATGCCAAAGGTTGTAGTGGAATTTATCATTAATATTTAATGCAATGTGCTCAATGCAAAAAGCTCTTTTGTAAAATTCAAAGCCACCACCTACACCTATAGGAAGATAAAACTCAACTGGTAGGAGTACTAGACAGAGAGATCATTAACAAATGCCAAGTTATCCCAATAAAAGGGGATTTGATTCAGAGCCAGTAGACTTGAGATTTCTAACTATCCTTTTACATCTGTGAGACTTCACGCATTTGAGAAATATTTGAACACCTACTGTTTTCCAGAAACCATAAAAGATCCTAGGACACAGGAGTGAAGGAAATAAAGAAAATCTGCCTTTTCAAAATTTGAAGTTTAGTGGAAGGCAATATACTCAAACACTACAGCTCCCTGGGACTGGAGATATAAAAGGGTAAATCCAAGGTGGTCATGAAGGACATGGCAAGCAGGCATAGTCCAGAGTACTCAAGAAAATGTGCAAAAGCATATAAAGGACTATATTAGGGGTTGGAGTGGTCACTCGGTGGTTAGAGCACTTGCCTGGCATGCACAAGCACCACATACACAACTAAGTGGAGGAAAAACAAAAACCAAATGAAAAAAATGCATAAAATTGGTTCTCTATCTATCTATCATCTATCTACCTATCTTGAAAACAATAACTGTATCAGTTGCCAATTTTTTCTATTATGGCAAAATGTTTATGTAACATAGTATTTATAATTTTAACCATTTTGAGTATACAATTCAGTGGCCTTAAGTGCATTCACAATGTACAACTACCACTATATCAATTTCCAGAACTTGTTCATCATTCTAAACAAAAACTTTGTGCCCATGCAAAAATATTTCCAATTCTCCCACCCCTGCTAACATCTAATATACTTTTTGCCTGTAAACTGGGTCACTTGATATAGCTCAAATAACTGGAATCACACATATTTGTCCTTTTGTTCCTGGCTCATTTCACTTTTCACAATGTTCTCAAGTTTCATCCATATTGTAGCATGTGTTGAGATGCCCATCCTTTTAAGGGTGAAACTTATCCATTTTGTGTACGCACTACATTGCATTTATCCTTTCTTATGCTGATGGATAATTTGGATAATTTCCACCTTGTGTTTATTGTGAATAATGTTGCTAAAGAATATCAGTATGCAAGTATATTTTTGAGTACCTGCTTCCAATTCCTTTGGGGATACACCTCCAAACATGAGATTCTATGGTGATACCATCTTTAAATTCTTGAGGAACCACCATACTGTTTTCCACAGAAGCTGCATTGTTTTATAGGCTCGCTGGCAATGTTTTGGGATTCTAGTTTCACCATCATCTCAACAATACTTATTATTTGAGGTGGTGGCATTTGAATATATGTATTTATTAGTCAACCTAATGAGAGTGAAGTGACTAGTTTTGATTTTCATTTCTGTAATGACCAGTGATGTTGAGCACTTTCTCATAAGCTTATTGGGAATGTATACATCTTCCTTTGGAAAAATGCTTATTTAAGATACTGATCCATTTTTTAATTGGGTTGTCTGGCTTATTATTGAATTATAGAGACTGATTATATGTTCCAGATATTAAGCTCTTATCAGAGACATGATGTGAAAATACTTTGTTCTTCTTACGTTGCCTTTTCACTCTCTTAATAATGTCCTTCAATGCAAAAGAGATGAAGTCAATGCTATCTATACTTCTCTTTCATTGCCCATCCTGTTGGTGTCATATCCAATAAGTCACTAAATGCCATGTCATGAACTCATCATGATGTACTATCTCCTAATAATTTTGTAGTTTTCACTCTTATAAGTTTTTTCATTTGTTTTGAGTTAGTTTTTGCATATGGCATATGTTTTGTATATATTCTATGTACTCAATTTGTGGTTATCTTGGGACTTATTTATAGCATCTTACAATTATATTTATTTTGTTAGCAATTTAACTTTGATCATCTGAAAACTCTGTCCCTGTGAAGCACTATCCCTTTTTTATGGTGTCGATGTCATAAACTATATATTTAAACATTGTGTCCCAAAGCATGAATACACAGTTACTTTATTAATTTGTCTTTCAAATCATGTAGGAAAGTTTTAAAAAATGGGATAACCAAAATTACAATAATACTGGCTTTTATATTTGACCCTGTGTTCACCTTTATCAATTATAGTCTTCTTTCTCAGAATTGTTCTTTTGCCTTGGTATATAAATTATAGAATACTATTATCTCTATTGGCAACAAATCTTTTTTAATTTGGATAAGAGTTGCAGTAAAATGGTATGCCCATTTGAAGAGAACTGATGTCTTTACTGTGTCGAAAATAGTGTTCTCTCCCTTTGTTTACACCTCCTGGGATTTTTTTTCACCAGTGTAGTCAGATATTTACATTTCAGTCCCATGCCTGTTTCACTAGATTCATAACTAAGCATTTCTCTCTCTTCTTGAGTATTATATTGTCAATCCTAGTGTTCATTTTTAGTACATCAAAACTATCTGTTTTTATAGTTTCATGAGGTTTTTTAAGATTCCTTATAACTTTCTACTTAGCTAATTATATTGTCTGAAAATAGGAATAGTTTTATTTCTTCCTTTCTGATCCATATTTCATTTTCTTGCTTTATTTCACTGACTAGATGTCCAGCACAATGTTAAATAAAATAGAACATCTGTGCTTTGTTCCTTCCTCCTTTTTTTTTTTTTTTGAACTTGGGGTTGAACCCAGGGTCCAGGGTCCAGGGTCCAGGGTCTTGAATACTAGGCAAGGGCTCTATCATTCAGCTACATCCCCTGCCCTGTGCCTCACTCTTGGTCTTAGGGAAAAAGGATTATTTCTCAAGAATATGTATAATAGTGGTTTTTTTTTTAATATGCTGTTTATAAAGTTGAAGAAGTTTCCCCATATTCCTATTTTTCTGAGAATTTTTCCATAATGAAATTTGAATTTTATCAGATTTTTTATACATCAATTAATATGACCATGTGATTTTTTATTTTTAAACCTACTAACATGATGGAACATATCAATTAATTTTGAATATCGAACAAGCTTGTATCCCTGGAATAAGCCCAACTTAGCTATGCTGTCTTATCTGTTCAGGCTTATATAACAAAATACTATAAACTATGTATCTTATAAACAATATAAATTTATTTCTCACGATTTTAGAGACCAGAAAGTCCAAGAGCATGGTGCTGACAAGTTTGGGGTCTGGTAAATACCTATTTCCTGGTTCACAGATGGTGCTTTCTCACTGCTTCCTCACATAATAGAAGGGCAAGCCCCCACTCTGGGGACCTTTTTTATAGGGAAACTAACTCTATTCATGAGGATGGATTCCTCCTGAGTTCATAAGCTGCCATAGGCCCCACCTCTTATTAACACCATAGTGGTGATTAAATTTCAACATGCAAATTTTGGAGGGACCCAAATATTCATCTACAATATATAATTTTTTTAAAAATATTGCTGAATTTTATTTTCAAATATTTTATTAAGGATTTTTGTATCTATGTTCATGACATATAATGATTTATAGTTTTTCTGGTACTGGGTCTGTCTTATTTTGTAATAAAGGTAGTACTAGATTCATGAAGTCAATTTGAAGTGTTTCTCTTTTATTCTCTGAAATACATTGTATAACTCTTTCAAAGAGCTATAGAGGTGTTAATTAATAACAAAGGTGTTGAATTTTCTTTAAATATTTGGCAGAATTCTCCTCTGAAAGAATATAAGTCTGGAGATTTCTCTCCTTTGGGAGTTTTGAAATTGTGATCTCCATTTCCTTTACAGTTATACGGCTCCTCAAACTACCCATTTCACATTTGGGTGAGCTGTAGTACTTTGTATCATCAAATTTTTAAGTGTAATATTGTTTACATCGTTTCCCTATTGCTCTTTAATATCTATCTGATTTTTAATAATATTCTCTGTTTCACTTGCGATATTGGATATTTTTCTTTGTCAGTCTTGCAATTCATTTTGGAGGGGAGGGGACTTCTTTTAAAAGAACTGTTTCACTGATAGTTTCTATTTTTTTCTGATTTCCATTTCCTGGTTGTTTCCTCACCCTTATTATTTCCTTCCTACTACTTACATTGGGTCTATTTCTTATCTTCATAGGTTCTTCAAGTGAAAAGTTAAAGTATTGATTTGGTATTTTTCCTCTTTTTCTAAAGTATGATATTAGTACTTTCAGTTTCCTCAGCACTACTTTAGCTATATCCCACAAATTTTGATATGTTATATTTTTATCTTCATTTAGCTCAAAGTCTGCTTTTGTTTCTCTTAAGGATTTCTTTGACCCATGGATTAATTAGAAGTGTACTGTTTAGGCTACATTCATTTGGAAATGTTCCTGTTATCTTTCTGCTTTTGATGTATATTTTTATTCCATTTAGTTGGAAGGATACCTTCTAAATAATTACAACTTTTTAAGGTTTGATTTATGGTTTAGGATAGTATCTATCTTGGTATGTGCTCCATAAGCATTTTTTAAAAATATTTTCTAGTTACAGTTGTTTGGTTGGCTGTTCTATAAAATATATTAGATCCTTTTGGTTGATGGTGGTGTTTGAAGTCTTCTATACCTGATAATTCTCTGTCACATTAATTGCTGAATGAGAAATATTGTAGTCTCCAAACGTTGATTTATGCATTTTCCTTCTAGTGTTATCAATTTTTACTTTACTTTTGTGTGTCATGTTTCTATCATATTTTGCAGCTCTTTTGTCTAGCGCACAATACTTGGGATTATTAATATATAATGTCTCTCTCAAATAATTTTCTGTGCCCTAAGGTCTACTTTATGTGAAATTAATGTATCTACTTCTGCCTTTCTTTGATTATTATTTGTGTGTTTCATCTATTCCTGCCATTTTATTTTCAACCTTCATATAGTATATGAGTTTCCTATACACAGCAGATGGTTGTGTCACATTTTTCTAATTCATTCTACCCATCTCTGATTCTCAACTTGTGAATTTTTGAACACTTACATTTAATATAATTACATATGCTAATGCTTAAGTCTGCCATTTTATTTTTGTTTTGTGTTGATTATGTTTTATTGTTTTCTTTTTTCTGCTTTCCCTTGAGATACTTAAACAGCTTTTAGAATTCAATTTTTATTTATCTACAGTATTTTAAGTTTATCTCTTTGTATAGATTGTCTAGAGGTTTCTATAAATATTTCATTATGTGTACATTACTCTTTGCACAACCTACTGTCTTTTATCCATTTCAGGAAACTATGCAACCTTAACTCATTTTATGTCCTTTAATCCTCTCTTATTGTTAATACAGTTGTCTCAAACACTTCTATTTTCTACACTTTGAACCACATCAAACAATATTACAGTTTATGTTGCAATGATAAAACATAGCCATCCACCCAGCAACCCCACCAGAGCTGACCCCAGCAACCTCTGAGGGGTCTGCAGCTGTGCAGGACACATCCACCCAGGAATCACACTGGTGCCAAACCCAGCAGCCTCTGCACTGTGAACCCAGACCACAGGACCAGGACCTTCAGGCATGGGTACCCCCAGTCCCAAATTGCCCAGCCATGGACACATAGCCACCCAGATGCAGGCCTTTCCTGCCAGGTCCAGATATATTGGGTTCATACTCACAGCCAAAGATTCCAGGTCCTGTTGCTGTGTGCAGGAGACCCACTCAGGTCAAACATGAGACCCCAGGACCACCAAAACACCCTGGCTGCTGTGTATCTATAATCTAGCAGGCTTCAATGCACCCTGAACAGATTTCAAATCAATACTCTGGGGCCAATATCCATAAGGTACAGCCAAACGAAGTTCCAGGGTGAAGAAGCTGTCTGGAAGAAAGTGGTCATCAGAGGGGTGGTGTCTGACTCAACACTTTGACTTGCAAGGAAGAGGTATCTCCAGACCTGCCTATCTTCACCATAGGGAAACTCTATTCAAAGATCCTGAAGAAGATTATATAAATGAGGAATCAAAATAGAAAAGGTTCACCTCAAACCCACAACCCACAACCAAGGAACACACAGACAGGGAGCAAGATGAAAACCTAGAAATAATAATTAATGATCAGATTAGTGAAAGGACCAATGAAGTAAAAGAAAATTAAATGAAGGGGCTAAGTGAGGAAACTCAAGAGATTAAAAACTCTATTATCAAAGAAATTGACATACTGGAAAAGGAAGAAACAGAGCTAAAATCTTCAATCACATCAGAAAAACAATGGAAGAATTTAATAATAGACTAATCTCTATAGAAAACAGAACCTCAGCTCTGGAAGAAAGAACATCTGACAATGAAGATAGACTGAGTAAGCTTGAGTACACAGGTAACAAAAGAGAAAAAATACAGAACATGAGCAGAATTTTCAAAATGTCAGGGATGAAATCACAGGAAACAATATGAGTAATTGGGATACATGAAGAAATTAAAGAAAGTTTTTCTCATGACAGAATAGAGTCAGAAATGCTTCTCGAGGAAGCATACAGGACACCCAATAGGCCTAATCAAATGAGAGTTCACTGAGACACATCATATTAAAAATGTATAACAGGGATATCAAAGAAAGAAAACTAAAATTAGCAAAAGAGAAATGCCAAATCACATTGAAAGGCAAACCAATAAGGATCACATTGGACTTTTCAGCTCAGAATCTAGAGGCAAGAAGATGCTGGAAGGAAGGAGATCTTTCAATTTCTCTCTCTCTATCTATCTTTTAAGAGAGAAGGACAGTAAGAGAGAGAGAGAGAGAGAGAGAGAGAGAGAGAAAATCAATGTATTGAGTTTTTCATTGCTCTGACACTTAGTTGTGTACCGGGGTACTGGAGTTTGAACCTGTGTACTTGCGCATGTTGGGCAAGTGCCATAACTGCTGAGCCACCGCTACAGCCCTGAGATCTTTCAGTCTCCTAAAGACCACAACGTGCAGCTGAGAATACTATACCCAGCAAAACTGAGCATCAAATTTAATGAGGAAATAAGAATACTTCACAATAAGTTCAAACTTGCAGCATTCATGGTCACAAAATCAGCATTACAAAGAATCCTCAATGATAAACTCCAGTTAGAAGAACAGACAATAATTCCTCAAAACCCACACACAGAGGAAATTCAATAAAAATGCATGCTATCAAAAGACAACCAAGAAAGCACAGAACATCCTAATAAATCACAATAATTGTGAACCACAA
Organism: Aplodontia rufa; assembly: GCA_004027875.1. Taxonomy (NCBI): domain Eukaryota; kingdom Metazoa; phylum Chordata; class Mammalia; order Rodentia; family Aplodontiidae; genus Aplodontia; species Aplodontia rufa. Next base: position 157,755 of record PVKS010000907.1, read on the forward strand.
CCACATAACTATCCTAACACTGAATGTGAATGATCTCAATGCACAAATCAAAAGACACAGATCAGCAAATTAGATCAAAAAACAAAATCCAACAATATGCTGTTTACAGGAGACTCATGTTACAGCCATGGGTGAAAGGATGGGAAAAAATTGACCAGGCATACGGCCCAAGAAAGCAAGCTAGAGTTGCAATACTTATATTAGACCAAATAGATTTCAAACATAAATTAATCAGAAGAGATATAGCAGACCACTACATCTGAATAAAGGGAAAAATACAACAGGAAGATATAACTATAGTAAGTATATACTCTCCAAACACCAACGCTCCCAGCTATGTGGAAAAATTAGTCCGTGACATAAAACCACTTATGTATACCTCAACATGAGTATTAAAGAGGAGACTTTAATACTCCTTTATCACCAGTAGATAGATCATCAAAGCAAAAAAATCATAGAGATCTCCAGTCTAAACAACTCTATAAAGCAAATGGACTTAACAAATATTTATAGAATATTCCACCCCAAATTGGCTGAGTATACCTTCTTCTCAACAGCTTATGGATCCTTCTCTGTTATAGACCATATTCAAATTCACAAAGAAAATCTCAGAAAATATAAAATAGATATTATTCAATGAATCCTATCAGACCATGATGCCATAACCCTAGCAACTAACAGCAAAAATCATAACAGATTGGAACCAACCCAGATGCCCCTCACTTGATGAATGGATTCAAAAACTTTGGTACAAATGGAATACTACTCAGCTATCAGAGAAAACAATATTATGGCATTTGCAGCCAAATAGATGGAGATGGAAAAAATTATGCTAAGTGAAGTATCCCAATCTCAGAGACTCAAGGGCCAAATGTTTTCTCTTATTTGTGGAAGCTAGAATACAAGCAGAAACAGTATGATAGATAGCTAACCTAACAATTATCTCAACATGTATGAATTTTTCCACGATCGTGGGGAACCTTGCCTAGGATGCTGGGGGACGCAGGGAGAGGGGTAGGGATGGAGGAAGGTAAAAGGAAGGATATCAAGGAGACCGGAGGGAGGTAGTATGGGGGAATCTAATCAGAAGGGAACCTCCTACTTCCATGAGAAGTCCAATTAATTTGCAGTTTAAGTAGGGGGAAACATGGAACCATGGGGAACCCAAGGGGGGAAATTATGGAATGGCACCAGCCTTGGCTTGTTCTGTCATTATATTTTTCTTCTTGATTGTTTGATGATGAATCCCTCCTAATTATAAGACCATGTTTAATGAATAAAAAAATTTTTTTAATCATAAAAAAACACACATGCACATGGAGATTGAATAATAAATACCCTGTTGTATGAAGAATGGATCCAAGAAGAAATGAGAGCAGAAATCAAGAAATTCTTGGAAGAGAATGAGAGTGAGGACACAACATATTGAAATCTTTGGGACAGTATGAAGGCATACTTAAGTGGAAAATTTATAGCACTGAGTGCCTACATTAAAAACCAGGAGAGATCTCCATAAAGAAACTGATACTCCATCTCAAATTCCTACAAAGGAAAGAACAATCAAAGCCCAAGGCTAGCAGAAGACAGAAAATTATCAAGATTGGAGCTAAAATCAAAAAAATTGAGAACAAAAATAAATAAATAAATAAGCAAATAAAAAGAAGTGATGAAACAAAGAGCTGGTTCTTTGAAAAATAAAAAAAAAAATTTGATAGACCCCTAGCTAATCACACTAAAAGAAGAAGAGAATCAAAGCAAATCAACAAAATCTCCAATGAAGAGGGAGTGATCACCACTGACACTACAGAAATCGAACAGATTATCAAAACATATTTTGAAAAACTATACTCCTTTAAATTAAATAATCTGGAAGATGTGACAAATTTCTAGACACATACAACATCCCCAAACTGATACAGGATGATATTGAAATTCTAAACAGCCCATTAAGGCACTGAAATCCACATAGAAATTAAAAGCCTTCCAAAAAAGAAAAGCCATCAGATGGATTCCCTGCTGAGGTTTACCACACCTACAAGGAGAAGCTAACACCTCTACTTATTAAGCTATTCCAAGAAATTGAAAAGGAGAGAACTTTCCCAAACACTGTTTATGAGGCAAACATCACTCTGATCCAAAGCCCGACAAAGACACATCAAAAAATAAATAAATAAAAGAAAATTACAGACCAATAACTCTGATGAACATTTACACAAAAATCATTAATAAAATTCTAGCAAACTACATTAAAAAAAATCATGTGGGATTAGTGACTTTACAAGAAGAGAAAGAGATATCACTCTCTCTCCAAGGACACAACAAAAAAGGACAGCCACCTGCAAGACAGGATGAGGGCACTCCCCATGAACCAAATCTGTCAGCACCTTAACCTTGAACATCCAGCCTTCAAAGCTGTGAGAAATACATGTCTGTTATTTAAAAAAAAAAAAGCCATCAAGAACATAATTCATCACGATAAAAGGGTCTTCATTCCAGGCATGCAAGGCTGGTTCAACATATGCAAAGCAGTGAATGTGATTCATCACTTAAACTGAATTAAAGACATAAACTATATGACTATCTCAATTGATGCAGAAAAGGTCTTCAATAAAATCCAACACCCATTTATCTCAAAACTCTAGAGACAATAAGGATCAAAGGATCTTATCTTAGCTTGGTAAAGACCATATATGACAAACCCTCAGCTAATATAATACTAAACAGAGAAAAACTGAGAGCATTTCCACTAAACTCAGGAACAAGACGAGGCTGCCTGCTCTCGTCATTTTTATTCAATATATTCCTCGAAACCCTAGCTGGAGCCATCAAGAAAGAGAAGGGAGTCCAACGGATAAGAATCAGACTAGAGAAGTCAAACTATCCCTTTTTCTGATGACATGATCCTATACCTGGAAAATTCAAACAACTCCACCAGAAAACTGCTTGAGCTTATAAACAGATTTAGCAAAGTAATAGGGTACAAGATCAACAACCATAAATCAATATTTTTCCTATACACTAACAATAATAGGGAAGAAGAAGAAAGCAGGAAATCAAACCCATTAACAATATCCTCAAAACAATAAAACACTTGGGAATTAATCTATCAAATTAGTAAAAAACCTCTACAATGAAAATTATCATTCTTTGAAGACAGAAATTGAAGAAGATCTGAAGATGGAAAAATGATCCATCCTCTTGGTTATGCAGAATTAATGTAATTAAAATGGTCATTCTGCCAAAACCACTGTACAGATTCAATGCAATATCGATGTCATTCTTTATAGATATTGAAAAAAGCACTTCTCAAATTCATCTGGAATAACAGTAAACCCAGAATAGCCAAAAACAATGCTAAGAAAGGCAAAACAAGTGGATTCTCAATACCAGATCTAAAACTATACTACAGAGCTGTAGTAAAAAACCAGCAGAGTACTAGTATCAAAATAGGAATGAAGACCAATGGAATAGAATAGAAGACTCTGAGACAAACTCACAAATCTTTAAACATCTGATATTTGGCAACTGGGGCCAAAATATAACATGGAGGAGAGACAGCCTATTCAACAAATGCTGCTACAACTAACATTATGCAGACAACTGACGTTAGATACTTATCTCTCACCCTGCACAAAATGTAATCAAAATGGATCAAGGAATTAGGAATTAAACCAACAACCATATAACTGCTAGAAGAAAACTTGGGAGCAACATTCCAGTATATGGGAGTTGGCAACAACTTCCTCAACAGGACTCCCAAAGCAAAAAAATTAAAGTCAAGATTTAATGAGTAGGAAGACATTAAAAAGGTTTTGCTCAGCCAAGGAATTGGTCCAAACTGTCAAGAGAAAACTCACAGAATGGGAGATACTCGTGGCCCGTGATTCCTCTGATAGGAGACTAATATCCAAAATCTACAAAGAACTCAAAAAACTGGATATCAAAAACACTAATAATACAATCAATGAATGGGCCAGAGACCTAAGCAGAAACTTCTCAACAGAGAAATTGAGCAAGCCGATGAGTATATGAGAAAGTGTTCTAAATCACTAGTAATCAGAGAAATGCAAATCAAAACTACATTAAGATTTCACCTCACTCCAATCACACTGGCAAAGATGAAGAATACAAACAGTAACAAATGCTGGAGAGGTTGTGAGGAGATAGGAACATCAGCGCTCCGTCGGTGTAACTGCATACTGGTCCAGCCGCTCTGGAAAGCAGTGTGGAGACTCCTCAAAAAATTAGGTTTGGCTCCACTGTACAACCCAACTATCCCTCTTCTGGGTATTTTCCCAGAGGAGTTAGAATCAGCACATTATAGCTACACAGCAAAATCAGTGTTCATAGCAGCTCAATTTACAATAGCTAAATTATGGACTTAACCCAGATGCCCCTCACTGGATGAATATATGAAGTTCTATTCAGCTATTAGAACCAACAATATTGTGGCCTTTGAAGGTAAATGGATGGCAATGGAAGAAATCATGCTGAATGAAGTTAACCAATCACAGGAAGTCAAGGCTTGAATATTTTCACTCATTTTTGGAGGCTAGAGATAAACCCAGGCTTGGGTGAGAGGTACTCAAACTCATGTATTGGAACCACCCAGGGCACAGCAACACAAAATCTGGGAGAACCATAAACATGTAGTATGGGGAGAGTGGAGGGAGAGGCAGGGGTATGGGAGATGTAGGGAAAATAGGGAGATATCTAGGGAGACAATCAATATTGTAGCATACTCTTTACCTGGCTGAGAAGTCAAATTTTATGTATGCAATATATTTGTGAATTTTTTTTCAGAAAAAAATGTTTTTCAGAATAATTGTTATATTTATATTTGTTATATAAAATGTTATATTTGTATTTATATTTGCTGATATTTTTGCTTAC